>JAEOAD010000950.1:0-50358 GCA_036365145.1 Orientallactaga sibirica
TTGATTTGATGCTTAGGCTTTCTATTTATCTGCAGTGTTCTCAGATGTTGTGATCCATCTCTATTTAATTTCAGGATATGAGTTTAAGGTTCCAAGTGTAGCACTTGTACCCAAGTCCAACCTCAGAAGTAATCCAAGCTATTGAATTTGCTTGGTAAGCAAGTATTGTAGTGGAATTGAGACCCAGGGTAGGGGCTGGAGAGATGGCTTAGTGGTTAAGGCCCTTGCCTGAGACCTGGGGCAGACTGGGGAAGATGGATCCCCCACCATCAGAGAGTGAGGGCCTGAATGAATTATGGCTGTTTCTAAGTTTGGCTTCTTCTGCCAAGGAATGATGAAATGAAAGCTAGTCTCATGATGAGGTACAGACAGAGGAAAGAGGGAATGTTGTGAGAAATGAATATTAATTAATTAATCATAAATAATATTAATTAATAACTTAATTAACTAATAACCTGTACTTCTGAAGCTAATGCCACTGGGTTTGGCTTTTAAAAGAAAAACATAATTTGGTGTCACTGAGTGTGGCTGTGTGATGAATAACAAAAGTTCTTTTATTTAAGCAACTATAATAGGAGATACAGCAAAAGGAGAAACTGAGGGGCTAACTTAAAAGGGCTTTTAAAAGAAAAAATAATTTGATTTCTTCCACAGTCCACAGTTCTCAGAAGAGACCTACTTTTGGAAATCATTTAATCTGGTGATGTTTTCAATAATCAAAAGCTCTGTAGTAGATGAAATTTCACAATGCAACTGTAATAAATAAGCATCTACATCCTTAGCTGAATCACTAGAGCTAAACAAAAATGTTTGACTATCATGGCGTAATTTTTCAGGCAGGTGGCCTGCACAAGCCAGTTCATTTTCTTTATTTGCCATATCACAGTCCCCACTTTTAGGGGACTGTTTGTTTCTGTATCAGGGATTTAGAAATGGCTGATGACCTTTCTTTCTGCAGCAGATCACCTTGTGTACTTTATCTGGGCTTTTCATAGCTTGTCTAACTGTTCTACTTATGTAAGCAGCCAACTGTTTTGGAGATTTCTTAACCTCCTTCATGTTCTTATTAGTGAAATTAAAGATCCTCTTTCTAGGAAGATCAATGGAATGATCCTCAGTATTATTACAGGAGTTCCATTTTTTTAACATTGTTGGTTTTAGATGCCATAATCTCTTAAATACTGGTGCCTCATGGTAGCAGCACCTCAGCCCAAGCATGGCACTGACCAGCCACGCCCTGCAGCCTAGAGAATCCCTCCAGTCCCTGGCCGGGCCCCACTCTGAGCCATTCAAACGCCGCCTCGCTCAGCCTGCCAGGATCTTTTAAGTACATAGCAAATATAATAATGAAAAAATAGCAATTTAAACTAATGTTATCTCCTAATGACAGTGAATATAACATTGCATAACCAGTTTCCACATGAGAAAATAGTAAAATATAATTAACACAAATTATCCCAATATAAGTTAATATTTACATTTCCAGTGCATTTTAGCATTTGTTTTGCTTTTGGCACATCACAGATCAAAGCATGAAAGGATGCAGAAATATTTGGTCAGACTAGATTACTGAGCCAATCACAGGCTTTGGAGGTGGGAGCGGGGTGAGAATCTACCTGCCAATTGAGTAGTCTTTCACTAGCTATTCTGTCTCTAGAACACACAGCTTTGCAGTTTTATTGGAAAATGGACAACAAAGGGTCAAATATTCCACTGAAAATACTCAAGACCTTGAAAAACTAAGTTAGGGTTTGGGCACACAGCCAGGGCAGGGCAGTGGGGACCCAAATGAGTCCTTTTTATGTACAATGACGACAGTTGGTAGGATGCTAAATAACCCACTCAAAAGACTTTTTTTTTTTCTCCTACAACAGAAAAGCTTTAGAACTTTTGAAGGTTTTAGAACTCTAACAGCCCCATAACCATTTGCTGATCACTCACTGGCATATGTCAGTCAAGGGGACACAAGGATGAGAAGACAGGCCTTGTGCTTATAGAGCTCATGGTGGAGTGAGGCACATTCAAATGGCAGCATGCCTAAGAGGGCAGGATGTGAGGAGCAGCTCAAGGGAGTGGCCCAGTCAAGAAATGAGTGACCCCTCTTTTCATGGGATCTTAAGTCTAATAACATAGCCTAACTTGTAGGTGTGTAAGGGAAAAATGACAATGTTGTTGATATACTGATCAATTACATCCACTGATCTTGTTGCATGATTCTTTATGAGTCAACAAAGCTATCAGTTTAAGTAACTGTTTTGTAGTCTGGGAAGATGGCTCAGTGGTTAAAGGTACTTGCACGGAAAGTGGGCCTGCCTGGGTTCAATTGCCCAGTATCCACATTAAGCCAGATGCATAAAGTGGCGCATGCATCTGGAGTTCATGTGCAGCAGCAACAGGCCCCACACACATACTCTTTCTCCTCATAAAGAAATGAGTAAGGATATAAAAAAATAATTGTTTTGGTTACTTTCCCCACTTGCTCCGACCAAATACCTGACAGAACAACTTAAACAAGGAGCCATTTATTTTGGTTCACTATTTAAGGAGATATGGTCCATTGGGGTGGGTGGGAAAATTCAGTTCCATTTACAGCAGTTGGAATTTGTGGCTGATCACATCATATGGGATTAGGAAGCTGAGAGTCTGGATGTGCCCCACCTCCCAAGTGGTCTAGACCATAAGCTGAGGTGCCATATCCCAAAGGTTCCACAACCTCCCAAAAAAGAGTCACCAGGGGCTAGAAAGATGGCTTAGTGATTAAGGCACTTGTCTGCAAAGCCTAAGGACCCTGGTTCAATTCCCTAGTATCCATATAACCCAGAAGAACAAAGTAGCACATGTGTCTGAAGTTCATTTGCAGTGGCTAAAGGCCGTGGTGTACCCACTCTCTCGCTCTCTTTCTCTCTCTCTCTCTCTCTCAAATATATATATAATTTTTTAAAAGTCACCAGCTGGAGACCAAGCACTAAACATATGAACCTGTGGGGGACATTTCACATTTAAACCAAAGCAATGTCTTCAATAAAACTCAGCTAAAACTTTTTCTATGAAGAACACTGAAATTCCCTAGGGAAGGCAGAAGCGAGACAAGCTGGTGGCACAACCTGTCAACTCAGGCTCACTATTTAAGCTACGACAGGATACCTTCATTGATCTATTGGACTTTTCTAAACTAGCTTTTAGGGCACCTAGGTTAGAGGGGCAAATGCCTCAAATTTCAATTTGCAACTCTAATTTATTAAGATGCAATTTAAATGTTTTTTTAAAGTAGAGTCTCACTCTAGCCTAGGCTAACCTGGAATTCACTCTGTAGTCCCAGGCTGGCCTCAAACTCACAACAAATCTCCTACCTTTGCCTCCTGAGTGCTAAGATTAAAGGCGTGTGCCACTACACCTATCATTAATTTTTTTAAATTTACATAGCTGGGAAACTAAACCCAGAATGACATGCTTTACAAGCAAGTATATTCAACCACTGAGCCATTTCCCCAACTCCAAGATGTGATTTTTCTTGCCTGTTTTGAATTAATCTTTGTTAAATCCAAAGATCTATGAAATCCAGAAATGTTCACATTTTCTGATATCCTAAATTTAAAAAAATTAGTTTTATTTATTTATTTGAGAGACAGACAGAAACACAAAGATAGTGAGTATGGGCATGCCAGAGACCATTACCACCACAAACAAACTCCAGATGCATATGCCACTTTGTGCATCTGGCTTTAAGTGGGTACTGGGGAACTGAACCTGAGCCACCAGACTTTCCAAGCAAGAGCCTTTAAAATATTTAATCACTGAGCCATCTCTCCAGCTCTGATATCCTAAATTTTAGCTTTACTAAATATCTCATCTTACAAAAACTCCCTCTTCTATTTTGTAAGAGTAAAAGCTTAAAGACATGAATTTTGCCAGATGTGATGACAAATGTTTAGCAGTTCTGTTCAGACATTTAAGGTGCTGACTCATCACACTGATGTGTCATAGCAAACTACTGAGAAAAGCTAACATCCACTCACAGTGATTTTGACTATGTTCAGCAGCAATGCAAAATAGCTATTTCTTTTTTTCTTTTTTGGTTTTTCAAGGTAGGGTCTAACTCTAGCTCAGGCTGACCTGGAATTCAATATGTAGTCTCAGGATGGCCTCATGGGGAACCTCCAACCTCTGCCTCCTGAGTGCTGGGATTAAAGGTGTGTACCACCACACCTGGCTCAAAATAGCTATTTCATGAGGTTACAGAATGTCTAAATAAAACAACCTGTAAAACCTAAATAGTTACATAAGGAGAAAGGAAAAATGGTGCTACATTAATCAGCATTTATGTCAGTCTATTAAATGGAAAGTTGAGACTAGGAGACTCAGCCTAGTACTTACTACAAGCACCAAAGAAGCTATATTCACGTCTTTTTTTTTTTTTTTTTTTGAGTTAGGTCCTGCTCTAACTCAGGGTGACAAGGATCTCACTCTGTAATCTAGATCCTCCTACCTCTGCCTGCAGAGTGCTGGGATTAAAAGCATGCACCACCACACCTGGCTCACTTCATTCTTTTCTGACTAGTTTGACAGGGTCTTAAGACATACAAAATACTATCAGATTATGATTATTTAAAAGGATATTTCACTTTGGTGATAAGAACTAAATCTGATTTAACTATGAGAAGCTTTGGTGTCATGCAGGTACCCTTAGCACACAAGGAGTACTGACTGGTACAGCTCAAGGCTCTGAAATACATTTGGAAGGCCAGTTCTGCTCCTCACATAGAAGCTGTCATGTGTTGCCCATCTCTGGAAAGAAGACTGGAAACACACATCTGGCAAAGGTCTCATCCTGCAATGTTCTATCTCAAAAACACCAAAAAAAGCTGTCAGACTAGGAGGCACATGCCTCTAATCCCAGTATTTAGGAAATAGAGGCCAACCTGAGGTTCATGAGAGCTTGTGTCAAAACCCCATCAAAACCAACCACCAGCCGAGCGTGATGGCACACACCTTTAATCCCAGCACTCCAGAGGCAGAGGTGAGTTCAAGGCCACCCTGAGACTAGTGAATTCCAGGTCAGCCTGGCCTAGAACAAGATTCTTCCTCAAAAAACAAAAATAAATAAATAATCAATCAACCAAATAAGAACCAAATTCCATTGATCAGGAATGATCAAGATATAAGATCTATGGCTTAATAGATCAAAATATTAATGACAATTCCTTTTTTTCTGATAAAGTCATCTAGCTACAAATTATAGTCTGGCTATGTTCTTAGGCTTAGGATCCCATGTACTGAGGAGAATTAAATTTCACATCATTTTTTAAAGAAAATAAATAATAGAATCAATAATTGTATTGGAAACTATATATGCTTGTTTCCTCTTTTCATTTTGTCTGGACAGATGGCAATATTCATTTAGACTCCACCACTGTTACCTGACTAAGGAACTGAGACCAAGTACTTGAATGAATGAGTTAATCCTTATACAGGCCAATTAATTTCTTATGGATAGAACTGTTCTAGGTACAAACTGTACTTGCTGTTACAGGCACTCTTCTGTTAATAACATGGGGTGGGGGTTGGTGAAAATGTGGGAGTAGTTTAGTACCAATTCTGAACACTACTAAGAAAGAAAATCCTCATCCTGAGCTATGGGTGAGTTCCAGGACATCCTAGGCTAGAGTGAGACCCTGCCAAGGAGGGAAAGGAAAGGAACATCTTTCTGAATAGCAACAACAAGAGCTCATGTGAAATGACAAATGTTGACTGAAGATACCCAGTGCAGTCTCTGGTCACTTCATTTCTTCCACCAAATGACTATGTTCTCCTCCTTAAAAAGCTTCAGACTCAGGCTGGAGAGATGGCTCGGTGGTGAAGGCACTTGCCTACAAAGCCTAACAACTCAGGTTCAATTCTCCAGTATCCACGTAAAGCCAGATGCACGAAGTGGCACATCTGGAGATCATTAGCAGAGGTTGGAGGCCCTAGTATGGCCATTCTCTTCTCCCCCAGACCCAATGCTTGCAAATAAATAAATAATTTTTTAAAGCTTCAGGAGCTCCAGGCAGTGGCACTGGAACACAGAGGGGGCAGAGGAGAGTGAGAAACCCCACAGAGAAATGGCGAGACCATAGAGGACACTTATCACCAGACACTCATCACCAAGCCTTAGCACCTGAACAATGCCTTGACATGAGCAACCCATAGACCACAGACCGTGGGAGGTGGCTGCGGCTGCTTCACCCATGAGATCAGGGTCAAGACAAATCTGCCTATCTTCAAGCTGAAGGAATCCACTGTTAGAAAGAAGATACAGTGACTTTGAATGGCTTTGAAATGAATTAGAGGGAGAAAGCAAGGTTGTAGTCCCTCCACTCCCTGGGAAAACATTTCTGTGTCAACTTCCTGTTTGAGGAGATGATGGAATATTTGATGACAATTTCATTGAGGAGAGGAAGCAAGGACTGGAACAGTTTATAAACAAGGTCGCTGGTCATCCTCTGGCACAGAATGAACGTTGTCTTCACATGTTTTTACAGGATGAAATAATAGATAAAAGTTATACTGCATCTAAAATAAGACATGCCTGAAATTTGGCAAGAAGAGACAAAATCATGACCACTGATGATTCATACACACCAGTGACAGAGTTGTAACTAACAGCATGCTGCACAGAGGCTGGTCTGACATGTCCTGGTATCTGACACTCATATGCTCCATCGGTTTTGTTTTGGCTCTTGACAAGAAGTTAATTTGCTTGCGTGAAGAAATCCCTCATGCAGCCTTTCTCTGTGAATAGCTCTCCCTCACATTAGTGCGCACACTGTAGCCTCACCAGCCATCCCCCGTAACTTACACTGTCCTAACTAAAGCTGCTCACTTGGTCTGATCTGCAATTTTTGCACCATGTCTGCTTCTTGAATCTGGTTGACTAGAACTTTTCTCCTCCCCCTTAAACATGTAATGTTGCTTGATCCTGATTTATGTGTAGCAGCATTACACCCCTAGTTTCCAGTGCCACACATGTAAAATATACTCTCGTGTGCTGAATATATCTTCCTTCTGGCCTGTAATCCCTTTCACATGGAAGATTAATAAGGACAATCTTTATATTCTATATAAAAAATATGGACAATGGAACACTCAGAAGCCATAGATTGTTATTAGAAAATGTTCATTGCCAGGGATGGGATACCTTCCAGTGAGTTGTTGGCCAGGGAGGTCACAAATATCCCTAAAACAGTATAGGCCATTGCCGATGCCCTTGGTTTCCCACCAGGAAAAGATGGTAAGACCCTATTGCTAAAGACTTCACATACTTGGGCAGCAAGTTCACTGAGAAATCTTGCTGGAGCTGAGCTGAAAACCTCCTCCATGTGGACCAGCTGACAGAAAGCTGGAAAAATGTATGCTGCATGCAGTTCAGTGGGAGAGAAAATACCAGTGAAGGTACTCAACAGTGAACACAAGCTTTGAATTTGGCCAGCCAGGCCAAATAAGCCAATGGGTGCAATAGTGGCATGTCTGTTATGGGGGAAACCAACCGCTCTCTAATTGGACTAGAGGCCCACTCCATGGGAGGGAATACATCCCATACTGAAAACCTACAACAGGGGTAGTCAGGAGCTGTAACATCTGCTTGTGTCTGGCTAAATGTATATACTATGCTCACCAAGCTGCCCAGTAATCACTTCTCTTAATGTCCATACCCATATATTAATGCTACTCTTACTTTTGTTTAGAGAAGCTTCTCTTTTTAGATGGTGGTGAGCTTGGCACCATGGTGCTGAGAAGTGACAGAGGAGTGTTCAGCACTGAAACATCTCAAACACACCTTCCATGGCTCAGGGTCCATTGCGGAAGAGGGGGCGGAAAGAATGTAAGAGTCAGGGACTGGAGAGATGGCTTAGTGGTTAAGTGCTTGCCTATGAAGCTTAAGGATCACGGTTTGAGGCTCGATTCCCCAGGACCCATGTAAGCCAGATGCACAAAGTGGCACATGCATCTATCTGGTGTTCATTTGCAGTGGCTGGAGGCCCTGGCATGCCCATTCTCTATCTATCTGCCTCTTTCTCTATCTGTTGCTCTGAAATAAATAAATGAATATTTTTTAAAATTAAAAAAAAAGAATGTAAGAGGCAAAAGAAGAGTAGGACTCCTTACAACATGCTCCTCCAGACACAAAGTGGCCTGGATATCCATGATCTCACAGTGCCTGACACTACTTACACAATACCATCATAATAGGAGGAAAAGATCATAACATCAAACCGAAAAGAGACTAATTGAGAGGGGGGGGGATATGATGGAGAGTGAAGTTTTAAAGGGAAAAGTGGGGGAGGGAGGGAAGTACCATGGGATATTGTCTACAATTAAAGAAGTTGCCAATAAAAACTTTTAAAAATCTTATTTATATACAAAAATCATTTGTCTAAAAATTTAAGTTGTTTTTAAATAAAATTAAAATGCATTTCCGAGATTAAAAAAAGCTTGGTGGGAATAAAATATACATTTATTCAGACAAGAGCAGGCTGTATATCCCTAAGGCTCATGACCTCCCCTGCCATAGACTTTTGCTTAAGTTTTTTCAGTACCCGTTATGTATTCCCTCCTGTAGAGAGGGCCTTCAGTCCAATTATGAAGCAGTTGGTTACCCCATGAGTAGACATGCCACTATTGCACCTGTTCAGTCATTGGGCCTGTATGGCCAAACTTGAATATTCAGTGTCCACTGTTTGCGCTATTGATGACTTCTGTCTCCCATACAACTGCATGCAGTGCAGCTTTTTCCAGCTTTCAGTTGGCTGGTCTATAGGGAGAAGGGTTTCTGCTCAGCACCAGCTTGCTTTCTCAGTGACCTTGCCTCTCAGGCAAGAGACGTCTTCAGCAATAGGGTCTTACTATCTGTTTCTCAAGGGAAACCAAGGGCTTTGGAAAAAGCCTTTAATGTTTTGGAGGCTGCAGGACCTCCTTGGCCAACAACTCACTGGGAGGTATCCCATCCCAGGCACTGAAAATTTTCTAGTAACAGTCTACAGCTTCTAGATGTGCCACTATTAAAAACGTAGGTTTACAAAAGTCTTATTCACACTATCTTGAATTTTGAATAACCCTCCCCCTACCCTTCTTTTACGCATTCTCTTCCCATGGATGATCACTCTCTTCAAACCAGGTTTCTACCTTTGCTTAAGGAATGGATGATCCTTCTGTGCAATGCAGGTGTTGTCCTATACCTAAGGAATGGATGATCCCTCTGTGCAATGCAGGTGTTGACCTTTACCTAAGGAATGGATGATCCCTCTGTTCAATGCAGGTGTTGATCATTACGTAAGGAATCTATGATCCCTCTGTGCAATGCAGGTGTTTTCCTATAACTAAGTAATGGCTGATACCTCTGTACAATGCAGGTGTTGAACTTTACCTAAGGAATGGATGATTCTTCTGTGTGATGAATATGTTGACCTTTAACTAAGGAATATAGGACACCTCGGTTCAATGCAGGTGTTTACCTTTACCAAAGGAATAGATGTCCTCTGTTGCAATGCAGGTGTTTACCTTTACATAAGGAATGGATGACCACTCTCAGCCAGGCAGGTGTCGAGCGTTACCTAAGCAATGGATGATCCCTCTGTGCAATGCAGGTGTTGACCATTACCTAAGGAATGGATGATCCCTCTGTTCAATGCAGGTGATTACCGTTATCTATGGAATGGATGATTCCCCTGTGCACTGCAGGTGTTGATCTTTACCTAAGGAATAGATGATCCCTCTGTTCAATGCAGGTGCTAACCCTTATCTAAGGAATGGATGATCCCTCTGTTCAAAGCAACTGTTTACAGGTACCTAAGGAATGGATGATCCCTCTGTGCAATGCAGGTGTTGATCTTTACCTAAGGAATAGATGATCCCTCTGTTCAATGCAGGTGCTAACCCTTATCTAAGGAATGGATGATCCCTCTGTTCAATGCAACTGTTTGACCTTACCTAAGGAATGGATGATCCTCTGTTCAATGCAACTGTCTAAGGAATTGATCCCCTCTGTTATGCAGGTGGAATGGATGATTCCTCTGTGCAATGCAGGTTTTTAGCTTTACCTAAGGAATGGATGATCCTCTGTTCAATGCAGGTGTTTTATGTTACTAAGGAATGGATGATCCCTCTGTGCAATGCAGGTGTTGAGCTTTACCTAAGGAATGGATGATCCCTCTGTTCAAGGTGTTTGCAGGTGTTTTGAATGGATGATTATCCTCTGTCTGCAGGTGTGCTTGGAATGGATGATCCCTCTGTTCAATGCTGGTGTTTACCTTGACAAAATGAAGGTGTTCCCTCTGTTCAATGCAGGTGTTTACCTTTTACCTAAGGAATGTGATGATCCCTCTGTTCAATGCATGATGTTTGCAATGCACTTTACCTAAGGAATAGATGATCCCTCTGTTCAATGCAGGTGTTTAATTATCTAAGGAATGGATGATCCCTCTGTGCAATGCAGGTGTTTACATTTACCTAAGGAATGGATGATTCCTCTGTGCAATGCAGGTTTTTACCTTGACCTAAGGAATGGATGATCCTCTGTGCATTGCAGGTGTTATATTTGTCCTAAGGAATAGATGATCCCTCTGTTCAATGCAGGTGCTTACACTTACCTAAGGAATGGATGATTCCTCTGTTCAATGAAGGTGTTTACAGTTACTTAAGGAATGGATGATCCCTCTGTGCAATGCAAGTTTTTAGCTTTACCAAAGAATGGATGATGCCTCTGTGCATTGCAGGCGTTTATATTTGTTTTAGGAATGGATGATCCCTCTGTGCCTTGCAGGTGTTTATTATTACCTAAGGAATGAAAGATCCCTCTGTTCAATGCTGGTGTTTACCTTGACAAAACGAATGGATGTTCTCTGTGTGCAATGCAGGTGTATACCTTTACATAAGGAACGGATGATCTCTCGGGGCCAGGCAGGTGTTGACCTTTACGTAAGGAATGGATCATCCTTCTATGCAATGCACTTGTTGACCATTACATAAGGAATAGATGATCCCTGTGTTCAATGCAGGTGTTTAACGTTATCTAAGGAATGGATGATCCCTCTGTGCAGTCCAGGTGTTTACCATTACCTAAGGAATGGATGATCCCTCTGTCCAATGCAAGTGTTTACCTTTACCTAAGGAATGGATGATCCTCTGTGTAATGCAGGTGTTGATCTTTACCTAAGGAATAGATGATCCCTCTGTTCAATGCAGGTGCTTACCCTTATCTAAGGAAAGGATGATACCTCTGTTCAATTCAGATGTTTAACGTTACGTAAGGAATGGATGATCCCTCTGTGTAATGGAGGTTTTTAGCTTGACTTAGGGAATGTATGATGCCTCTGTGCATTGCAGGTGTTTATATTTGTCTTAGGAATGCATGATCCCTCTATGCATTGCAGGTGTTTATTATTACCTAAGTAATGAAAGATCCCTCTGTTCAATGCAGGTGTTTACTGTTACAAAAGTAATGAATGTTCTCTATGTGCAATGCAGGTGTATACCTTTACATAAGGAATGGATGACCCCTCTGGGCAGGCAGGTGTTGACCTGTAGCTAAGGAATGGATGATCCCTCTGTGCAATGCAGGTGTAGACCATTGCATAAGGAACGGATGATCCCTGTGGTCAAATGCAGGTGTTTAACTATATCTAAGGAATGGATGATCCCTCTGTGCAATGCAGGTGTTTACCTTTACCTAAGAAATGTATGATCCTCTGTGCAATGCAGGTGTTGATCGTTACCTAAGGAATAGATGATCCCTCTGTTCAATACAGGTGTTTATAGTTATCTTAGGAATGGATGATCCCTCTGCTCAATGCAGGTGTTTACAGTTACCTAACGAATAGATGATACCTCTGTTCAATGCAGGTGTTTCCTGTTATCTAAGGAATGGATGATCCCTCTGATCACTGCAGGTGTTTATCATTACCAAAGGAATAGATGATCCCTCTGAGAAATGCAGGTGTTTAATGTTAGCTAAGAAATTGGTGATTCCTCTGTTCAACGCAGGTGTCTGCCTTTAGCTAAGGAAGGATGATCCCTCTCTTCAAACCAGGTTTCTACCTTTACTTAAGGAATGGATGATCCCCCGGTGCAATTCAGGTGTATACCCTTACCTAAGGAATAGACGATCCGTCTGTGCATTGTAGGTGTTTACATTTACCTTCGGAATTGATGATTGCTCTGTGCAGGTGTTTACTTATACCTAAGGAATGGATGTTCCCTGTGTGCAATGCAGGTGTTTACCTTTACATAAGGTATGGATGATCCCACTGGGCCAGTCAGGTGTTGACCTTTACCTAAGAAATGGATGATCCCTCTGTGCAATGCAGTTGTTCACCTATACCTAAGGAATTGATGATCCCTCTGTTCAATGCAGGTGTTGATCTTTACTTAAGGAATGGATGATCTCTCTGTGCAATGTAGGTGTTGTCCTTTACCTAAGGCATGGATGATCCCTCTGTTCAGTGCAGGTGTTGGTCTTTACTTAAGGAATGGATGATCCGTCTGTGCAATGCAGGTGTTGTCCTATACCTAATGAATGGATGATCCCTCTGTACAATGAGGGGTTGACCTTTACCTAAGGAATGGATGGGCCCTCTGTGCAATGAATATGTTGACCTTTACCTAAGGAATATATGACACCTCTGTTCAATGCAGGTGTTTACCTTTACCTAATGAATGGATGATCCCTCTGTTCAATGAAGGTGTTTACTGTTATCTAAGGAATGCATGATCCCTCTGTTCAATGAAGGTGTTTACCTTTACCTAAGGAATGGATGATCCCTCTGTGCAATGCAGGTGTTAACTGTTATCTACGGAATGGATGATTCCTCTGTGCATTGCAGGTGTTTTCTATTACCTATGTAATGGAAGATCCCTCTGTTCAATGCAGGTGTTTACCTTTACCTAAGGAATTGATGATCCATCTGTTCAATGCAGGTGTTTACCTTTACCAAAGTAATGGATGTTCCCTGTGTTCAATGCAGGAGTTTACCTTCACATAAGGAATGGATCATCCCTCTGGGCCAGGAAGGTGTTGACCTTTACCAAAGGAATGATTGATAGCTCTGTGAATTGCAGGTGTTTACATTAACTTTAGGAATGGATGATCCCTCTTTGTGTAGCAGGTGTTTACTATTACCTAAGGAATGGATGTTCCCTGTGGGCAATGCAGGTGTTTACCTTTACATAAGGAATGGATGATCCCTCTGGGCCAGGCAGGTGTTGACCTTTACCTAAGGAATGGATGATCCCTCTGTTCAATGCAGATGTTTACCGTTACCTAAGGAATGGATCATCTCTCTGTGCAATGCAGGTGCTTACCTTTACCTAAGGTATGAGATGATCCCTCTGTGCAATGCAGGTGTTGATCTTTACGTAAGGAATAGATGATCCCTCTGTTCAATGCAGGTGCTTACCCTTATCTAAGGAATGGATAATCCCTCTGTTCAATGCAGCTGTTTACAGTAACGTAAGGAATGGATGATCCCTCTGTGCAATGCAGGTTTTTAGCTTGACCTAAGGAATGGATGATCCCTCTGTGCATTGCAAGTGTTCATATTCGTCTTAGGAATGGATGATCCCTCTGTGCATTGCAGGTGTTTACTATTACCTAAGGAATGAAAGATCCCTCTGTTCAATGATAGGGTTTACCTTTAAAAAAGGAATGGATGTTCTCTGTGTGCAATGCAGATTTTTACCTTTACATAAGTAATGGATGATCAATCTGGGCCAGGCAGGTGTTGACCTTTGCCTTAGGAATGGATGATCCCTCTGTTCAATGCAGGCATTTACCATTACCTACAGAATAGATGATCCCTCTGTGCAATGCACGTGTTCACCTCATACCTATGGAACGGATGATCCGTCTGTGTAACTCAGGTGTTTACCTTTCCCTAAGGAATGGATGATCCCTCTGTTAATTGCAGGTGTTTACGTTTACGTAAGGAATGGGATGATCCCTCTGTGCATTTCAGGTGTTTATTTTTACCTAAGGAATGGAAGATGCCTATGTTCAATAGTGGTGTTTACCTTTACATAAGGAAAGGATGATTCCTCTGTGCAATGGAGGTGTTTATATTTATCTCATGAATGGAAGAATCCCTCTATGCAATGCAGGCGTTGTCCATTACCTAAGTAATGGGTGACCTTCTGTGCAATGCAGGTGTTGAACTTTACCTAAGGAGTAGATGATCCCTCTCTTCAACGCAGCTGTTTACTGTTATCTAAGGAATGTATGATCCCTCTGTTCAATGCAGGTGTTTCCCATTACCTAAGGAATGGATGATCCATCTGTGCAATTTAGGTGTTTACCTTTACCTAAGGAGTGGATCATCATTCTATGCAATGCAGGTGTATACATTTACTTACGGAATGGCATGATCCCTCTGTGCAATGCAGGTTTTGATCTTTACCTAAGGAATAGATGATACCTCTGTTCAATGCAGGTGCTTACCCTTATCTAAGGAATGGAAGATCCTCTGTTCAATGCTGGTGTTTACAGTTACCTAAGGAATGGATGATCCCTCTGTGCAATGCAGGTTTTTAGCTTTACCTAAGGAATGGATGATCCCTCTAATCACTGCAGGTGTTTACCATTACCTAAGGAATGGATGATCCCTCTGTTCAACACAGGTGACTACCTTACCTAAAGAAGGATGATCCCTCTCTTCAAACCAGGTTTCTACCTTTAGTTAAGGAATGGATGATCCCCCAATGCATTGCAGGTGTTCACCTTTACCTAAGGAATAGATGGTCCCTCTGTTACATTTACCTAAGGAATGGATGATCCCTCTGTTCAATGCAGGTGCTTACCCTTATCTAAGGAATGGAAGATCCCTCTGTTCAATGCAGGTGTTTACAGTTACCTAAGGAATGGATGATCCCTCTGTGCAATGCAGGTTTTTAGCTTTACCTAAGGAATGGATGATCCCTCTGTGCATTGCAGGTGTTTATATTTGTCTTAGGAACGGATGATCCCTCTGTGCATTGCAGGTGTTTACTATTACCTAAGGAATGAAAGATGCCTCTGTTCAAAGCAGGTGTTTAACTTTACAAAAGGAATGGATTTCTCTGTGTGCAATGTAGGTGTTTACCTTTACATAAGACATGGATGATCCCTCTGGGCCAGGCAGGTGTTGACCTTTACCTAAGGAATGGATGATCCCTCTGTGCAATGCAGGTGTTGATCTTTACCTAATGATTAGATGATCCCTCTGTTCAATGCAGGTGTTTACTGTTATCTAAAGAATGGATGATCCCTCTGAGCAATCCAGGTGTTTACCATTACCTAAGGAATGGATGATTTCTCTGTGCATTGCAGGTGTTTACTATTACCTAAGCAATGGATGTTCTCTGTGTTCAATGCAGGTGTTTACCTTTACATAAGGTATGGATGAGCCCTCTGGGCCAGTCAGGTGTTGATCTTTGCCTAAGGAATGGATGATCCCTCTGACCAATGCAGGTGTTGTCGTATACCTAAGGAATGGATGATCCCAATGTGCAATGAATATGTTGACCTTTACCTAAGGAATATATGGCACCTCTGTTCAATGCAGGTGTTTACTATTACCTTAGGAATGGATGATCCCTCTGTGCATTGCAGGGGTTTACTATTACCTAAGGAATGGATGTTCCCTGTGTGAAATGCAGGTGTTTACCTTTATGTAAGGTATGGATGATCCCTCTGGGCCAGTCAGTTGTTGACCTTTACCTAAGGAATTGATGATCCCTCTGTGCATTGCAGGTGTTTACTATTACCTTAGGAATGGAAGATCGCTCTTTTCAATGCAGGTGTTTACCTTTACCAAAGGAATGGATCTTCCCTGTGTGCAATGCAGGTGTTACCTTCACATAAGTAATGGATGATCCTTATTGGCCAGGCAGGTGTTGAACTTTACCTACGGAATGGATGAACTCTCTGTACAATGCAGGTTTTGAACTTTTCCTAAGAAATAGATGACTCTCCTGTTCAAAGCTGCTATCAGGGAAACTCGCAGAAGAGGGGGCGGAAAGTTTGTTAGAGTCACAAGTTCGGGCATTATGCACAGAGACTGGAGCCTACACCCCAGAACTCTTGACTAACCTCACAATGTGCGACCCACATTCCCCATTGATGAGGGTCCCTTTGAAAGTGGGAGGACAGGGATGAGGACAATGGAACCAATACTATGAATGTAAAATCAGAATAATATAAATTTTAAAAAAGGAAAAAAATAAAAATAAAAAGAATGGATGATCCCTCTGTGCAATGCAGGTGTTTCCCTTTACCTAAGGAATGGGACGATCCCTATGTGCAATGCAGGTGTTTACCGTTATCTAAGCAGTGGATGACATCTCTGTTCAATGCAGTTGTTTACCTTTGTCAAAGAAGGATGATCCCTCTGTTCAGCACAGGTTTCTACCATTACCTAAGGAATGGATGACCACTCTGTGCATTGCAGGTGTTTACCTTTACATAAGGAATGGATGATCCTTCTGTGCATTGCAGGTGTTTACTATTACCTAAGGAATGGAAGATCCCTCTCTTAAATGGAGGTGTTTACCTTTACCTAAGGAATGGATGATCCCTCTGTTCAGTGCATGTGTTTACCTTTACCAAAGGAATGGTTGTTCCCTGAGTGCAAAACACGTGTTTAACTTTACATAAGGAATGGATGATCCCTCTGGTCTAGCAGGTCTTGACAGTTACCTAAGGAATGGATGATCCTTCTGTGCAATGCAGGTGTTTACCTTTACCTAAGTAATGGGATGATGCCTCTGTTCAATGCAGGTGTTTACAGTTACCTAAGAAATAGATGATTCCCCTTTTCAATGCAGGTGTTTACCGTTATCTAAGGAATGGATGATCCCTCTGTTCAATGCAGGTGTTTACCTTAACCTAAGGAATGGATGATCATTCAGTGCAAATCAGGTGTTTACCCTTACCTACGGAATGGATGATCCCTCTGTGTATTGGAGGTGTTTACCTGTATCTAAGGAATGGATGATCCCTCTGTACAATGCAGGTGTATACAGTTACCTAAGTGTTGGATGATCCTCTGTGCAATGAAGTTGCTGATCTTTACATAAGAAATAGATGATTCCCTGTTCAATGCAGGTGTTTACCGTTATTTAAGGAATGGTTGATCCTTCTGTTCAATGCAGGTGTTTACCGTTATCTAAGGAATGTATGATACCTCTGTTCAAAACAGGTGTTTACCTTTACCTAAAGAAGGGTGATCCTCTGTTCAACTCAGGTTTCTACTTTTACCTAAGGAATGGATGATTCCTCTGTGCAATGAAGGTGTTTACCTGTACCTAAGGAATGGATGATCCCTCTGTGCAATGGAGGTGCTGGTCTTTCCCTAAGAAATAGATGATTCCCCTGTTCAATGCAGGTGTTTACCGTTATCTAAGGAAGGGATATCCTCTGTTCAATGCAGGTGTTTACCTTAACCTAAGGAATGGATGATCACTGTGTGCAAATCAGGTGTTTACCTTTACCTAAGGAATGGATGATCCCTCTGTGCAATGCAGGTGTTTACCTTCACCTAAGTAATGGAATGATCCTTCTCTGCAAAGCAGGTTTTGATCTTTACTAAGGAAAAAATGATCCTTCTGTGCAATGCAGTTCTTTACCATTATCTAAGGAATGGATGATCCCTCTGTTCAATGCAGGTGTTTACCATTGCCTAAGGATTGAATGATATCTCTGTTCAACGCAGGTGTTTACCTTTGCCAAAGAAGGATGATCCCTCAGTTCAACGCAGGTTTCTACCTTTACCTAATGAATGGATCACCCCTTTGTGCATTGCAGGTGTTTACCTTTACCTAAGGAATGGATGATCCTTCTGTACATTGCAGGTGTTTACTATTCCCAAAGAATGGAAGATACCTCTGTTCAATGCAGGTGTTTACCTTTACCAAAAGAATGAATGGTCCCTGTGAGCAATGCAGGTGTTTACCTTTACATAAGGAATGGATGATTCCTCTGTGAAATGGAGGTATTTTCCTTTACCTAAGGAATGGAAGTTCCTCTGTGCAATGCAAGTGTTGTCCTTTGCCTAAGGATGGATGATCAATCTGTGCAATGCAGGTGTTGACCTTTACCTAAGGAATGGAAGATCCCTTTGTGCAATGCAGGTGTTGACCTTTACCTAAGGAATAGTTGATCCCTCTGGTCAATGCAGGTGTTTACAGTTATTTGAGGAATGGATGATCTCTGTTTAATGTAGGTTTATACCATTACCTAAGGAATGGGTGATCCCTCTGTGCATCACAGGTGTTTACATTTGCGTTAGGAATGGATATCCCTCTGTGCAATGCAGGTGTTTACCTTTACCTAAGGAATGGGATGATCCCTCTGTGCAATGCAGGTGTTAATCTTTATGTAAGGAATAGATCATCCCTCTGTTCAATGTAGGAGTTAACCGTTATCTAAGAAATGGATGATCCCTCTGTTCAATGCAGGTGTTTACAGTTACCTAAAGAATGAATGATTCCTTTGTGCAATGCAGGTGTTTACATTTACCTAAGGAATGGATGATCCGTCTGTGCAATGCAGGTGTTTACCTTTACCTAAGGAATGTGATGATACCTCTGTGCAATGCAGGTGTTAAACTTTACCTAAGGAATAAATGATCCCTCTTTTCAATGCAAGTGTTTACCTTTACCTTAGGAATGGATGATCCTTCTGTGCATTGCAGGTATTTACCTTTACCTAAGGAATGGATGATCCCTCTGTGCATTGCAGAAGTTTACCTTTACCTTAGGAATGGATGATCCTTCTGTGCATTGCAGGTGTTTACAATTCCAAAAGAATGGAAGATACCTCTGTTCAATGCAGGTGTTTACATTTACCTGAAGAAGGATGAACCTTCTGTTCAACACAGGTCTCTACCTTTACTGAAGGAATGGATGATCCTCTGTGCAATGGAGGTGTTTACCCTTACCTAAGGAATGAATGATCTCTCTGTGCATTGCAGGTGTTTACCTTTACCTAAGGAATGGATGATTCTCTGTGTAATGCAGGTGTTTACCCTTACCTAAGGAATGGATGATCCCTCTGTGCATTGCCGGTGTTTACCTTTACATTAGGAATAGATGATCCTTGTGTGCATTGCAGGTGTTTACTATTCCCAAAGAATGGAAGATACCTCTGTTCAATGCAGGTGTTTAACTTTACCAAAGGAATGCTTGTTCCCTGTGTGCAATGCAGGTGTTTACCTTTACATCAGGAATGGATGATCCGTCTGTGCAATTCAGGTGTTTACCTTTACCTAAGGAATGGAAGTTCCCTCTGTGCAATGCAAGTGTTGTCTTTTACCTAAGGATTGGATGATCAATCTGTGCAATGCAGGTGTTGATCTTTACCTAAGGAATGGAAGATCTCTCTGTGCAATGCAGGTGTTGATCTTTACCTAATGAATAGATGATCCCTCTGTTTAATGTAGGTGTTTACCGTTATCTAAGGAATGGATGATCTCTGTTCAATGTAGGTTTTTACCATTACCTAAAGAATGGAGATCCCTCTGTGCATTGCAGCTGTTTACATTTCCCTTAGGAATGGATATCACTCTGTGCAATGCTGGTGTTTACCTTTACCTAAGGAATATATGTACCCTCTGTGCAATTCAGGTGTTTACCTTTACCTAAGGAATGGAAGTTCCTTCTGTGCAATGCAAGTGTTGTCCTTTACCTAAGGATTGTATGATCAATCTGTGCAATGCATGTGTTGACCTTTACCTAAGGAATGGAAGATCCCTCTGTGCAATGCAGGTGTTGATCTTTACCTAAGGAATAGAGCATCCTTCTGTTCAATGCAGGAGTTAACCATTATCTAAGAAATGGATGATCCCTATGTTCAATGCAGGTGTTTACACTTACCTAAGGAATGGATGATCCCCCTTTGCAATGCAGGTGTTTACCTTTACCTAAGGAATGGATGATCCCTCTGTGCCATTCAGGTGTTTATATTTACCTAAGGAATGGGACGATCCCTCTCTGCAAAGCTGGTGTTAAACTTTACCTAAGGAATAATTGATCCCTCTGTTCAATGCAGGTGTTTACTATTATCTAAGGAAAGGATGCTACCTCTATTCAATACAGGTGTTTACCTTTACCTAAAAAAGGGTGATCCCTCTGTTCAACGCAGGTTTCTACTTTTACCTAAGGAATGAGTGATCCCTCTGTGCAGTGCAGGTGTTTACCCTTACCAATGGATGATCCCTCTGTGTATTGGAGGTGTTTACCTGTACATAAGGAATAGATGATCCCTCTGTACAATGCAGGTGTTTACAGTTACCTAAGGAATGGATGATCCCTCTGGCAATGCAGGTGTTGATCTTTACCTAATAAGTAGATGATTCCCCTGTTCAATGCAGGGGTTTACCGTTATCTAAGGAAGGGATGATCCCTCTGTTCAATGCATGTGTTTACATTAACCTAAGGAATGGGATGATCCCTCTGTGCAATGCAGGTTTTTAGCTTGACCTAAGGAATGGATGATCACTCTGTGCAAATCAGGTTTTTACCTTTACCTAAGGAATGGATTACCCCTCTGTGCAATGCAGGTTTTTAGCTTGACCTAAGGAATGGATGATCCCTCTGTGCATTGTAGGTGTTTATACTTGTCTTAGGAATGAATGATCCTTCTGTGCATTGCAGGTGTTTACTATTACCTAAAGAATGAAAGATCCCTCTGTTAAATTCTGGTGTTTACCTTTACAAAATGAATGGATGTTCTCTGTGTGCAATGCAGGTTTTTACCTTTACATAAGGAATGGATGATCCCTCTGGGACAGGCAGGTGTTGACCTTTACCTAAGGAATGGATGATCCCTGTGTGCAATGCAGGTGTTGACCATTACCTGAGGGATGGATGATCCCACTGTTCAATGCAGGTGTATACCGTTATCTAAGGAATGGATGATCCCTCTGTGCATCCAGGTGTTTACCCTAAGGAATGGATGATCCTTTGCAATGCAGGTGTTATTTAAGGAATGGATGATGATCCTCTGTTCAATGCAGGTGTTGAATTTAACTAAGGAATAGATGATCCCTCTGTTCAATGCAGGTGTTTACAGTTATCTAAGGAATGGATGATCCCTCTGTGCATTGCAGGTGTTGATCTTTAACTAAGGAATAGATGATCCCTCTGTTCAATGCAGGTGTTTACAGTTATCTAAGGAATGGATGATCCCTCTGTGCAAGCAGGTGTTTACCCTTACCTAAGGAATAGACGATCCCTCTGTGCATTGTAGCTGTTTACATTTACCTTAGGAATGGATGATCCCTCTGTGCATTGCAGGTGTTTACTATTACCTAAGGAATGAATGTTCCCTGTGTGCAATGCAGGTGTTTACCTTACATACGGTATGGATGATATCTAGGCCAGTCAGATGTTGACCTTTACCTAAGGAATGGATGGTCCCTGTGTGCAATGCAAGTGTTGACCATTACCTGAGGAATGGATGATCCCTCTGTTCAATGCAGGTATATACCGTTATCTAAGGAATGGATGATCCCTCTGTGCATCCAGGTGTTTACCATTACCTAAGGAATGGATGATCCCTCTGTGCAATGCAGGTGTTTACCGTTATCTAAAGAATGGATGATACCTCTGTTCAAACCAGGTGCTTACAGTTATCTAAGGAATGGATGATCCCTCTGTGCAACCAGTTGTTTACCCTTACCTAAGGAATAGACGATCCCTCTGTGCATTGTAGCTGTTTACATTTACCTTAGGAATGGATGATCCCTCTGTGCATTGCAGGTGTTTACTATTACCTAAGGAATGAATGTTCCCTGTGTGCAATGCAGGTGTTTACCTTACATACGGTATGGATGATATCTAGGCCAGTCAGGTGTTGACCTTTACCTAAGGAATGGATGGTCCCTGTGTGCAATGCAGGTGTTGACTATTACCTGAAGAATGGAAGATCCCTCTGTTCAATGCAGGTGTATACCATTATCTAAGGAATGGATGATCCCTCTGTGCATCCAGGTGTTTACCATTACCTAAGGAATGGATGATCCCTCTGTGCATTGCAGGTGTTTACTATTACCTAAGGAATGGAAGATCCCTCTGTTCAATGAAGGTGTTTACCTTTACCAAAGGAATGGATCTTCCCTGTGTGCAATGCAGGTGTTACCTTCACATAAGGAATGGATGATCCTTTTTGGCCAGGCAGGTGTTGACCTTTACCTAAGGAATGGATGACCTCTCTGTGCAATGCAGGTGTTTACCTTTACCTAAGGAATGATTGATTTCTCTGTACAATGCAGGTGTTGACCTTTACGTAAGGAATGGATGATCCCTCTGTGCAATGCACGTGTTCACCTCATACCTGTGGAATGGATGATCTGTCTGTGCAACTCAGGTGTTTACTTTCCCTAAGGAATGGATGATCCCTCTGTTCATTGCAGGTGTTTACATTTATGTAAGAAATGGGATGATCCTTCTGTGCATTGCAGGTGTTTATTATTACCTAAGGAATGGAAAATGCCTATGTTCAATGCTGGTGTTGACCTTTACCTAACGAAAGGATGATTCCGTTGTGCAATGGAGGCTTTTATATTTACCTAATGAATGGAAGATCCCTCTGTGCAATGCAGGTGTTGTCCTTTACCTAAGGAATGGATGACCTTCTGTGTAAGGCAGATGTTGAGCTTTAATAAAGGAATCGATGATCCCTCTGTGCAATGCAGGTGTTGATCTTTACCTAAGGAATAGATGATCCCTCTCTTCAAAGCAGATGTTTACCATTAACTAAGGAATGGATGATCCCTCTGTGCAATGCAGGTGTTTACCTTTACCTAAGGAACGGATGATCCCTCTGTGCAATGCTGGTTTTTAGCTTTACCTAAGGAACGGATGACCCCCTAGGCATTGCAGGCATTTATATTTGCCTTTGGAATGGATAATCCCTCTGTGCATTTCAGTTGTTTACTATTACCTAAGGAATGAAAGATACCTCTCTTCAATGAAGATGTTTACCTTTACAAAAAGGAATGGATGTTGTCTGTGTGCAATGCAGGTTTTTACCTTTACATAAGGAATGGATGATCCCTCTGGGCCAGGCAGGTGTTGACCTTTACCTAAGGAATGGATGATCCCTCTGTGCGATGCAGGTGTTGACCATTACCTAAGAAATGGATGATCCCTCTGTTCAATGCAGGTGTTGACCATTATCTATGAAATGGATTATCCCTCTGTGCAATCCAGTTGTTTACCATTACCTAAGGAATGGATGATCCCTCTGTGCAATGCAGGGGTTTACCTTTACTTAAGGAATAATATGATCCCTCTGTTCAATGCAGGTGTTTACTGTTATCTTTGGAATGGATGATACCTCTGTTCAATGCACGTGTTTACAATTATCTAAGGAATGGATTATCCCTCTGTGCAACCAGGTGTTTACGCTTACATAAGGAATAGACGATCCCTCTGTTCATTGTAGGTGTTTACATTTACCTTTGGAATGGATGATCCCTCTGTGCATTGCAGGTGTTTACTATTACCTAAGGAATGAATGTTCCCTGTGTGCAATGCAGGTGTTTACCTTTACATATGGTATGGAAGATATCTGGGCCAGTCAGGTGTTGACCTTTACCTAAGGAATGGATGATCCCTCTGTGCAATGCAGGTGTTGACCTTTACCTAAGGACTGGATGATCCCTCTGTGCCTTGCAGGTGCTTACTATTACCTAAGGAATGGAAGATCCCTCTGTTCAATGCAGGTGTTTACCTTTACCAAAGGAATGGATCTTCCCTGTGTGCAATGCAGGTGTTACCTTCACATACGGAATGGATGATCCTTCTTGGCCAGGCAGGTGTTGACCTTTACCTAGGAATTGATGAACTCTCTGTGAAATGCAGGTGTTTACCTTTACCTAAGGAATGGTTGATCCCTCTGTACAATGCAGGTGTTGACCTTTACGTAAGGAATGGATGATCCCTCTGTGCAATACACGTGTTCACCTCGTACATATGGAATGGATGATCCATCTGTGCAACTCAAGTGTTTACCTTTCCCTAAGGAATGGATGATCCCTCTGTTTTTGCAGGTGTTTGATTATGTGTAAAATGGGATGATCCCTCTGTGCATGGCAGGTGTTTATTATTACCTGAGGAATGCAAGATGCCTATATTCAATGCTGGTGTTTACCTTTACCTAAGGAAAGGATGATTCCCGTGTGCAATGGAGGTGTTTTTTCTTACCTAATGAATGGAAGATCCGTCTGCAATGCAGTTGTTGTCGTTTACCTAAGGAATGGATGACCTTCTGTGTAATGCAGATGTTGAACTTCACTTAAGGAATCGATGATCCCACTGTCTAATGCAGGTGTTGTTCTTTACCTAAGGAATAGATGATCCTTCTCTTCAACCCAGGTGTTTATTGTTATCTAAGGAATGGATGATCCCTCTGTTCAATGCTGGTGTTTACCATTATCTAAAGAATGGATGACCCCTCTCTGCAATCCAGGAGTTTACCATTACTTAAAGAGTGGATGATCCCTCTGTGCAATGCAGATGTTTACCTTTATCTAAGGAATGGATGATCCCTCTCTGCAATGCTGGTGTTGATCTTTACCGAAGGAATAGATGATCCCTTTGTTCAATGAAGGTGCTTACCCTTATCTAAGGAATGGATGATCCCTCTGTGCAATGCAGGTTTTTAGCTTTATCTAAGGAATGTATGATGGCTCTGTGCATTGCAGGTGTTTATATTTGTCTTAGAAATGGATGATCACTCAGTGCATTGCAGGTGTTTTCTATTACCTAAGGAATGAAAGATCCCTCTGTTCAATGCAGGTGTTTACCTTTACAAAAGGAATGGATGTTCTCTGTTTGAAATGCAGGTGTATACCTTTCAATAAGGAATGGATGATCACTCTGGGCCAGGCAGGTGTTGACCTTTATCTACGGAATGGATGACCCCTCTGTGCAATGCAGGTGTTGACCATTACATAAGGAACGTATGATCCCTCTGTGCTATGCAGGTGTTGATCTTTAACTAAGGAATACATGATCCCTCTGTTCAATGCAGGTGCTTAACCTTATCTAAGGAATGGATGATCCCTCTGTTCAATGCAGGTGTTTACAGTTACCTAAGGAATTGATGGTCCCTCAGTTCAATGCAGGTTTTTAGCTTTACCTTAGGAATGTATGATGCCTCTGTGCATTGCAGGTGTTTATATTTGTCTTAGGAATGGATGATCCCTCTGTGCATTGCAGGTGTTTACTATTACCTAAGGAATGAAAGATCCCTCTGTTCAATATAGGTGTTTACCTTTACAAAAGGAATGGATGTTCTCTGTGTGCATTGCAGGTGTATTCCTTTCAATAAGGAATGGATGATCCCTCTGGGCCAGGCAGGTGTTGACCTTTACCTACGGAATGGATGACCCCTCTGTGCAATGCAGATGTTGACCATTACATAAGGAATGTATGATCCCTCTGTGCAATGCAGGTGTTTAATGTTATCTAAGGAATGGATGATCCCTCTGTTCAATGCAGGTGTCTACCTTTACCTAATGAAGGATGATCCCTCTCTTCCAACCATGTTTCTACCTTTACTTAAGGAATGGATGATCCTCCAGTGCAAGGCAGGTGTATACCCTTACCTAAGGAATAGTCGATCCCTCTGTAAATCGTAGGTGATTACATTTACCTTTGGAATTGATGATCCCTATGTGCATTGCAGGGGTTTACTATTACCTAAGGAACGGATATTCCCTGTGTGCAATGCAGGTGTTTACCTTTACATAAGTTATGGATGATCCCTCTGGGCCAGTCACGTGTTGACCTTTACCTAAGGAATGGATGATCCCTCTGTGCAATGCAGGTGTTGAGCTTTACCTAAGGAATGGATGATCCCTCTGTTCAATGCAGGTGTTGATCTTTACTTAAGGAATGGTTGATCCCTCTGTGCAATGCAGGTCTTGTCCTATACCTAAGCAATGGATGATCCCTCTGTGCAATGCAGGTGTTGACCTTCACCTAAAGAATGGATGATCACTCTGTTCAATGCAGGTGTTGATCATTACTTAAGGATTTTATCATCCCTCTGCGCAATGCAGGTGTTGTCCTATACCAAAGGAATGGATGATCCCTATGTACAATGCAGTTGTTTAACATTATCTAAGGAATGGATGATCCCTCTGTGCAATGCAGGTGTTGACCATTACATAAGGAATGCATGATCCCTCTGTTCACTGCAGTTGTTTAACATTATCTAAGGAATGGATGATCCCTCTGTGCAATCCAGGTGTTTACCATTCCCTAAGGAATGGATGATCCCTCTGTGCAATGCAGGTGTTTACCTTTACATAAGGAATGGATGATCCTCTGGGTAAGGCAGGTGTTGATCTTTCCTAAGGAATAGATGATCCCTCTGTTCAATGTAGGTGCTTACCCTTATGTAAGGAATGGATGATCACTCTGTGCAATGCAGATTTTTAGCATTACCTAAGGGATGGATGATGCCTTTGTGCATTGCAGGTGTTTATATTTGTCTTAAGAATGGATGACCCCTCTGTACATTGCAGGTGTTTACTATTACCTAAGGAATGAAATATCCTCTGTTCAATGCAGGTGTTTACCTTTACAAAAGTAATGGATGTTCTCTATGTGCAATGCAGTTGTATACCTTTACATAAGGAATGGATGATCCCTCTGGGCGAGGCAGGTGTTGACGTTTACCTAAGGAATGGATGATCCCTCTGTGCAATGCAGGTGTTGACCATTTCATAAGGAATGGATAATCCCTCTGTTCAATGCAGGTGTTTAACATAATCTAAGGGATTGATGATCCCTCTGTGAAATCCAGGTGTTTACCATTACTAAGGAATGGATGATCCCTCTGTGCAATGCAGGTGTTTAACGTTATCTAAGGAATGGATGATCCCTGTGTTCAACGCAGCTGTCTATCTTTACCTAAAGAAGGATGATCCCTCTCTTCCAACCAGGTTACTACCTTAACTTAAGGAATGGATGATCCCCCGGTGCAATGCAGGTGCATATCCTTACCTAAGGAATAGTCGATCCCTCTGTGCATCATAGGTGTTTACATTCACCATTGGAATTGATGATCCCTCTGTACCTTGCAGGTTTTTACTATTACCTAAGGAATGTATGTTCCCTGTGTGCAATGCAGGTGTTTACGTTTACATAAGGTATGGATGATCCCTCTGGGACTGTCAGGTGTTGACCTTTACATAAGGAATGGATGATCACACTGTGCAATGCAGGTGTTGACCTTTAAGGAATGGATGATCCCCCTGTGCATTGCCTGTGTTTACCCTTACCTAAGGACATAATGATCCCTCTGTGCATTGCAGGTGTTTATATTTGCCTTAGGAATGGATGATCCCTCTGTGCATTGCAGGTGTTAACTATTACCTAAGGAATGGAAGATCCCTCTGTTCAATGCAGGTGTTTACCTTTACCAAAGAAATTGATCTTCCCTGTGTCCAATGCAGGTGTTATGTTTACATAAGGAATGTGTGGTAGTTTGAGTATATGTCCCCCAATATATTCAGTGTTTTACTAGTTATAGTTTGCATCTGCAATCACCTTGCTAGAGGCAATGTCACTGGGGACTGGTCTTAAGGTGTTAATGATGTGGGTTTGAGATTCCATTGTAAATATATGCAAATGTGCCTAGCAGGAGTTCCTGAAGTGTGCTGTGTGACTTTTTGGCTGTAGTTTTTGCTCTGTGTGCTGTGTAGCTGGCGGCTTGGCTTTTGCTCTCTTGCCTGGTCCTGTGAAAAGCAGGCCACTTCTCTTGCCATTATGGAACTTCCCCTGGATCTGTAAGCTTCGATAAATAATATCCCTTCCTCCATAACTGTGCCTGGTCTGAAAGTTCATCTCAGTGAACCTAAAGCTGTCTGCCACAGTAAAGTGGTACTGAGGAGTGTGGGGTGAGATGAACCTGACCGCGTGGATATTCGTCTTTTGGAACCTTTGTTTTGGAGGAATGGGCATGGACTTGGTGCTTGCAACTGAAGATGCCTTCTGGAGTGGTAAGCCAAATTTTATGGACTATTCTGATGAGAGTTTGAGAATGCTAAGTGCAGATAGTACTTAACTTCGTGGCTTGGCTTATGAGGTTTCTAAAGGAAAGAAAAGACTGCAGAGGACTTTGTTGGAACTGGGTTACTGGCATAAGGGATGGCTACATTCTGCTATCCAGGCCCAGAAAGTTTGATCAAACTTAAATTTGTAATGGACTGATGTGCTTGGCTAAAGATATCGGACTGAGATTTTAAGATTTTAAGTTGGAAAACCTCAAGCAAATTAAAAGCAGAGGCACTGAGACTGGTTTTAGGTTACTGGAGCTTCTATTGTCAACGCATTAGCAATCTTAAGGAAGGTGGAAGGTAGGTGGCCTGACTTGATTTACATTAAAACAATGGAGAGGATGCCTGAGGAAAGACTGTTAAAAATGCAAATTCTTGGAAAGAGCTGACTGGAGAAGGAACCTGCTTTTCAAGGCTATGATTTATTTTGTCCCTGGATTAAGAATATGGCTGTGTCCTGCACACCTGGTATTAGTTTTGGAAGCATGAAAAATGCATGGAGTGGTCATGATTGTACACGGTTCCAGGAGCCGCTTCTGAGATGTGGCATGAGGCAGGGCATGAAGACCCTCAGGAATAGGCTGAAAGAGCCTTTTGGAAGATGGACCGTGGTTTGCATGGAGACCTGAAGATATTTTGGATATACCAGGACTGTGCAAAAGGGCTACCAGGGAGTGCAGTGTTGGCATGGGATGAAAGTTTTCCCTGGCGATTCTGCCCAGCTGGAGGGGCGGAATTGGAAAACTTGGAGACTTTCAGTCTCTGGTTATATTGAACTTCAACTGCAAAAGTTTGATGATGGCTGATGGTGGTTGAGTTTGCATTGTTCTAGTTTCTCCTTGCTATTCCTTATACAGTTAAAATGTTTACTCTGTGCCTTTACATGTTGAAAGTATTTAACTTGTTTGATTTTACAGGACTCACTATCTTAAGTTGATCAAGACTGTGAGAACCTTTGAAATTGGACTGAGTACAATTTACAATGTGTGATAGTTATAAATCTATTGGGGGCCAGGAGCTAAATATATTGGGGGCCAGGGGCGGAATGTGGTAGTTTGAATATATGTCCCCCAATATATTCAGTGTTTTACTAGTTATAGTTTGCATCTGCAATCACCTTGCTAGAGGCAATGTCACTGGGGACTGGTCTTAAGGTGTTAATGGTGTGGCTTTGAGATTCCATTGTAAATATATGCAAATGTGCCTAGCAGGAGTTCCTGAAGTGTGCTGTGTGACCTTTTGGCTGTAGTTTTGCTCTGTGTGCTGTGTAGCTGGCGGCTTGGCTTTTGCTCTCTTGCCTGGTCCTGTGAAGAGCAGGCCACTTCTTTTGCCATTATGGAACTTCCCCTGGATCTGTAAGCTTAGATAAATAATATCCCTTCCTCCATAACTGAGCCGGGTCTGAAAGTTCATCTCAGCGAACCTAAAGCTGTCTGCTACAGAATGGATGATCCTTCTTGGCCAGGCAGGTGTTGACCTTTATCTAAGGAAGGGATGAACTCTCTGTGCAATACAGGTGTTTACCTTTACTTAAGGAATGGTTGATCCCTCTGTACAATGCAGGTGTTGACCTTTAAGTAAGGAATGTATGATCCTTATGTGCACTGCACGTGTTCACCTCGTACCTATGGAATGCATGATCCGTCTGTGCAACTCAGGTGTTTACGTTTCCCTAAGGAATGGATGATCCCTCTGTTCATTGCAGGTGTTTACGTTCATGTAAGTAATGAGATGATCCCTCTCTGCATTACAGGTCTTTATTATTACCTAAGGAATGGAAGATGCCTATATTCAATACTGGTGTTTACCTTTACCTAAGGAAAGGATGATTCCTCTGTGCAATGGAGGTGTTTATATTTACCTAATGAATGCAAGATCCCTCTGTGCAATACAGGTGTTGTCCTTTACCTAAGGAATGGAGGACCTTCTGTGTAATGCAGATGTTGAACTTTACTTAAGGAATCCACGATCCCTCTGTGCAATGCAGGTGTTGATCTTTACCTAAGGAATAGATGATACCTCTCTTCCTCGCAGGCGTTTACCATTATCTAAGTAATGGATGATCCCTCTGTTCAATGCAGTATTTTACCATTACCTAAGGAATGGATGATCCATCTGTGCAATGCAGGTGTTTACCTTTACCTAAGGAATGGATGATCCTTCTGTGCGATGCAGGTGTTTACCTTCACCTACGGAATGGCATGATCCCTCTGTGCAATGCAGGTTTTGATCTTTACCTAAGGAATGAAAGATGCCTCTGATAAATGCAGGTGTTTACCATTACAAAGTAATGGATGTTCTCTGTGTGCAATGTAGGTGTTTAACCTTACATAAGACATGGATGATCCCTCTGGGCCAGGTCGGTGTTGACCATTACCTATGGAATGGATGATCCCTCTGTGCAATGCAGGTGTTGACCATTACCTAAGGAATGGATGATCCCTCTGTGCAATGCAGGTGTTTACCTTTACCTAAGGAATGCATGATCCCTCTGTGCAATGCAGGTGTTGATCTTTACCTAAGGAATAGATGATCCCTCTGTTCAATGCAGGTCCTTAACCTTATCTCAGGAATGGATGATCCCTCTGTTCAATGCAGGTGTTTACAGTTACTTAAGGAATGGATGATCCCTCTGTGCATTACAGGTGTTTATATTTCTCTTAGAAATGGATGATCCCTCTGTGCATTGCAGGTGTTTATATTTGCCTTAGGAATGGATGATCCCTCTGTGCATTGCAGGTGCTTACTATTACCTAAGGAATGAAAGATCCCTCTGTTCAATGCAGGAGTTTACCTTTACAAAAGGAATGGATGTTCTCTGTGTGGAATGCAGGTGTATACCTTTACATAAGGAATGGATGACCCCTCTGGACCAGGCAGGTGTTGACCATTACATAAGGAATGGATGATAACTCTTTTCAATTCAGGTGTTTAACGTTATCTAAGCAATGGATGATCCCTCTGTGCAATCCAGGTGTTTACCATTACCTAAGGAATGGATGATCCCTCTGTGCAATGCAGGTGTTTACCTTTACATAAGGAATGGGTGATCCTCGGTGTAAGGCAGGTGTTGATCTTTACCTAAGGAATAGATGGTCCCTCTGTTCAATGCAGGTGCTTACCCTTATCTAAGGAATGGATGATCCTTCTGTTCAATGCAGGTCTTTACAGTTACTTAAAGAATGGATGATCACTCTGCAATGCAGGTGTTTAGCGTTACCTAAGGAATGGATGATGCCTCTGTGGATTGCAGGTGTTTATATTTGTGTTAAGAATGGATGATCCCTCTGTGCATTGCAGGTGTTTAGTATTACATAAGGAATGAAAGATCCCTCTGTTCAATGCAGGTGTTTAACTTTACAAATGTAATGGATGTTCTCTTTGTGCAATGCAGGTGTATACCTTTACATAAGGAATGGATGATCCCTCTGTGCAACGCATGTGTTTAACATTATCTAAGGAATGGATGATCTCTCTCTGTTCAATGCAGGTGTCTACCTTTACCAAAGTAATGGATGTTCCCTGTTTTCAATTCAGGTGTTTAACTTCACATAAGGAATGGATGATTTCTCTGGGCCAGGCATGTGTTGACCCTTAATAAGGAATGGATGATCGCTCTGTACATTGCAGGCGTTTATATTTGTCTTAGAAATGGATAATCCCTCTGCACATTCCAGGTGTTTACTATTACCTAAGGAATGAAACATCCCTCTGTTCAATGAAGGTGTTTACAGTTACCAAAGGAATGGATGATCCCTCTGTGCAATGCAGGTGTTTACCTTTAGATAAGGAATGGATGATCCCTCTGTGCAATGCAGGTGTTTACTATTACCTAAGGAATGAAAGATTCCTCTGTTCAATGCTGGTGTTTGTCTTGACAAAAGGAATAGGTGTTCTTTGTGTACAATGCAGTTTTTTACCTTTACATAAGGAATGGGTGATCCCTCTGGGCCAGAGAGTTGCTGATATTTAACTAAGGAATGGATGATCCCTCTGTGCAATGTGGGTGTTGACCATTACCTAAGGAATGGATGATCCCTCTCTTCCAACCATGTTTCTACCTTTACTTAAGGAATGGATGATTCTCCAGTGCAAGGCAGGTGTATACCCTTACCTAAGGAATAGACGATCCCTCTGTGCATTGTGGGTGTTTGCATTTCCCTTCGGAAATGATGATCCCTCTGTGTATTGCACGTGTTTACTATTACCTAAGGAATTAATGTTCCGTGTGTGCAATGCAGGTGCTTACCTTTACATAAGGTATGGATGATCCCTCTGGGCCAGTCAGGTGTTGACCTTTACCTAAGGAATGGATGATCCCTATGTGCAATGCAGGTGTTGACCTTTACCTAAGGAATGGATGGTCCCTCTGTTCAATGCAGGTATTGATCCTTACTTAAGGAATGTATAATCTCTCTGTGGAATGCAGGTGTTGACCTTTACCTAAGGAATGGATGATCCCGCTATTCAATGCAGGTGTTTAACGTTATCTAAGGAATGGATGATCCCTCTGTGCAATCCAGGTGTTTACCATTACCTAAAGAATGCATGATCCCTCTGTTCAATGCAGGTGTTGATCTTTAGTTAAGGAATGGATGATCCCTCTGTGCAATGCAGGTGTTGACCTTTACCTAAGGAATGGATGGTCCCTCTGTTCAATGCAGATGTTGATCCTTACTTAAGGAATGTATAATCTCTCTGTGGAATTCAGGTGTTGACCTTTACCTAAGGAATGGATGATCCCGCTATTCAATGCAGGTTTTTAACGTTATCTAAGGAATGGATGATCCCTCTGTGCAATCCAGGTGTTTACCATTACCTAAAGAATGGATGATCCCTCTGTTCAATGCAGGTGTTGATCTTTACTTAAGGAATGGATGATCCCTCTGTGCAATGCAGGTGTTGACCTTTACCTAAGGAATGGATGGTCCCTCTGTTCAATGCAGGTGTTGATCCTTACCTAAGGAATTTGCATGATTCCACTGTGCAATGCAGGTTTTTATCTTTACCTAAGGAATAGATGATCCCTCTGTTCAATGCAGGTGCTTGCCCTTATCTAAGGAATGGATGATCCCTCTGTACAATGCAGGTGTTGACCTTTACCTAAGGAATTGATGATCCTTCTATGCAATGAATATGTTGAACTTTACCTAAGGAATATATGACCCCTCTGTTCAATGCAGGTGTTTACCTTTGCAAAAGGAATGGATGTGCTCTGTGTGCAATGCAGGTTTTTACCTTTACATGAGGAATGGATGATCCCTCTGGGCCAGGAAGGTGTTGACCTTTATGTAAGAATGGATGATCCATCTGTGCAACCAGGTGTTTAGCATTACCTAAGGAATGGATGATTCCTCTGTGCAATCCAGTGTTTACCTTTATCTAAGGAATGGATGATCCCTCTGTGCAATGCAGGTGTTGATCTTTACCTAAGGAATAGATGATCCCTCTGTTCAATATAGGTGTTTACTGTTATCTTAGGAATGGATGATCCCTCTGTTCAATGCAGGTGATTACACTTACCTAAGGAATGGAAGATCCCTCTCTTCAATGCAAGTGTTTACCATTATCTAAGGAATGGATGATCCCACTGATCACTACAGGTGTTTACCATTACCTAAGGAATGGATGATCCCACTGTGCAATGCAGGTGTTTACTGTTCCCTAAGGAATGGGTGATCCCTCTGTTCAGTGCAGGCTTCTACCTTTACTTAAGGGATGGATGATCCCTCTGTGCAATGCAGGTGTATACCCTTACCTAAGGTTTAGATGATCCCTTTGTGCATTGTAGGTGTTTACATTTACCTTAGGAATGGATGATCCTCTGTGCATTGCAGGTGTTTACTATTACCTTAGGAATCCATGATCCTCTGTGCATTGCAGGGTTTACTATTACCTAAGGAATGGATGTTCCTGTGTGAAATGCAGGTGTTTACCTTTACATAAGGTATGGATGATCCCTCTGGGCCAGTCAGTTGTTGACCTTTACCTAAGGAATGGATGATCCCTCTGTGCAATGCAGGTGTTGACCTTTACCTAAGGAATGGAAGATCCCTCTGTTCAATGCAGGTGTTTTACCTTTACCAAAGGAATGGATCTTCCTGTGTGCAATGCAGGTGTTACCTTCACATAAGGAATGGATGATCCTTCTTGGCCAGGCAGGTGTTGACCTTTACCTAAGGAATGGATGATCCCTCTGTGCAATGCACGTGTTCACCTCGTACCTATGGAATTGATGATCCATCTGTGCAACTCAGGTGATTACCTTTCCCTAAGGAATGGATGATCCCTCTTTTCATTGCAGGTGTTTAAGTTTATGTAAGAAATGAGATGATCCTTCTGTGCATCGCAGGTGTTTATTATTACCTAAGGAATGGAAGATGCCTATATTCAATGCTGGTGTTTACCTTTACCTAAGGAAAGGATGATTCCTCTGAGCAATGGAGGTGTGTATATTTACCTAATGAATGGAAGATCCCTCTGTGCAATGCAGGTGTTGTCCTCTACCTAAGGAATGGATGACCTTCTGTGTAATGCAGATGTTGAACTTTACCTTAAAGAATGGATGATCCCTCTCTGTGCAATGCAGGTGTTGACTTTACCTAAATAGATGATGATCCTCCTCTTCAACGCAGGGGCTTACTGTTATCTAAGGAATGGATGATCCCTCTGTTCAATGCAGTTGTTTACCATTACCTAAGGAATGGATGATCCTTCTGTGCAATGCAGGTGTTTTTACCTATGGAATGGGATGATCCTCTCTCACTGCAGTGCTGTTTATCATTACCTAAGGAATGGATGATCCTCTGTTCAATGCAGGTGTTTAATGTTACCTAAGGAATGGGATGATCCTCTGTTCAATGCAGGTGTTTACCTTTACCTAAAGAATGGATGATCCTCTCTTCAAACCAGGTTTTTAGCTTTACATAAGGAATGGATGATCCTCTATGCAATGCAGGTGTTGACCATTACCTAATAGGAATGGATGATCATTCTGTTCATTGCAGGTGTTTACTATTTCATGAGGAATGGATGATCCTCTCTTCAATGCAGGTGTTTACCTTTATCTAAGGAATGGATGATCCCTCTGTGCAATGCAGGTGTTTAACTTCATAAGAAATGGATGATCCTCTGGGCATGACAGGTGTTGACCTTTTACCTAAGGAATGGATGATCCCTCTTTGCAATGCAGGTGTTTACCATTACCTAAGGAATGGATGATCCTCTGTTCATTGCAGGTGTTTACCATTATATAAGGAATGGATGATCCCTCCTGTGCAATCCATGTGTTTACCATCAAAAGGAATGGATGTCCCTCTGGGCAATGCAGGTGTTGATTTATCTAAGGAATGGATGATCCTCTGGCCAATGCAGGTGTTAATCTTCACCTAAGAAATAGATGATCCCTCTGTTCAATGCAGGTGTTTAACTTTATCTAAGGAAATGGATGACTCAGTTCAAGATCCAAAAATGCAGGTGTTTAGTTTTACCTAAGGAATGGATGATCCTCTGTGCATTGCAGGTTTTTAGTTTTACCTAAGGAATGGATGATCCTCTCTGCATTGCTCTGTTTATATTTACCTTAGAATGATCCCTCTGTTAGGTTGACCTTTACCTAACGAAGGATGATCCCTACCTGTTAATGTGCAGGTGTTGCAGGAATGGGCTGTGTGCAATGCAGGTTTTATCTAAGGAATGGATGATCCAATCTATTCATTGCAGGTGTTTACCATTACCTAAGGAATTGATGATTTTTGTGCTGTGTTGACCATTTATAAGGAATGGATGTTTTGTGCAATGCAGGTTTTCTTTATCTAAGTAATTGATGATCCTTCTGGCAATGCAGTTGTTACCTAAGGAATTGATGATCCCTCTGTGCAATGTAGGTTTTACCTTTATAAGTGAATGGATGATCCTCTGGGCATTGCAGGTGTTTATCTTTACCTTAAGAATGGATGATCCCTCTGTGCAATGCAGGTTTACAGTTACTTAAGGGAATGGAGATCCTCTGTTCACTGCAGGTTTTTAGCTTTACAAAAGGAATGGATGTGATCCACTTGGCAAGGTGTTTATATCATAAGGTATGGATGATCCTCTTACGAGGTAGGTGTTTACTATTACCTAAGGAATGAAAGATCTCTGTTCAATGCAGGTGTTTACTATTACAAAAGAATGGATGTTTCTCTTACATTCCAGGTGTTTAACTTTACATTGTATGGATGATCCTCTGGCCAGGTGTTGACCATTACCATGAAATGGTGCTGACCTTTACCTATGGAATGGATGATCCTCTGTGCAATGCATTACATATTTAATGGATGAACTGTTCAATTCAGGTGTTTTAACTTCATCTAATGAATGGATGATCCTTCTGTGCAATACAGGTATTTACCATTAATAAGGAATGGATGATATCCTGTGCATTGCAGGCATTTATATTTTATCTAGGAATGGATGATCCCTCTGTTTGCAAGTGTTTATACCTTTATAAAGAATGGATGTTCCCTCTGTTCAATGCAGGTGTTTACAGTTACATAAGGAATGGATGATCCTCCTGTGCAATGTGTTTACCTCATGGAATGGATGATCACTCTGTGCAATGGCAGGCATTTATACCTCTTGGAATGGATGATCCTCTGTTCAATGCACGTGTTGATACTATTTAAGGAACAATGATCCTCTGTTCAATGCAGGTGTTTAACGTTATCTAAGGAATGATGATCCTCTGTTCAATTACCTTTACCTAAGAAATGGATGATCTCTCTCTGCAATGCAGGTGTTGATAGTTACTAAGAAATGAATGATCCCTCAAAGAAACTCTAAGAAATGGATGATCCTCTGTCATTGCAATGCAAGGGAATTTCCTTAACCGAGGTTATCTAAGGAATGGATGATCCTCAGTTCAACTTTGCAGGTGTTCCACAGTTATCCTAAGGAATGGATGATCCTCTGTTCAATGCAGTTGACCTTTACCTTAGTCTTGCAGGTGTTGATTTTATCTAAGGAATGGATGACCCTCTGTTCAATGCCTTTACCCAAGGTATTGATGATCCCTCTGTGTAATAAAGGTGTTGGCTTTACAACAAAAGGAATGGATGTCTTAGGTGTTTGATCTTTATAAGGAATGATGATCCTCTGTTCAATGCAGGTGTTTATGTTATAAGAGAATGGATGATCCTTTGTTGCAATGGTGACCTTTACTTAAGGAATGGATGATCCCTCTATGCAGAGGTTTTGATCTTTATAAGGAATAATGATCCCTCTTTTCAATGTTTATTTTTAACCTAAGGGAATGGATGATCCCCTCTAGTGTTTACCCTAACTAAGGAATGGATGAAAAAAGGAATGGATGATCCTCTGTTCAATGCAGGTGTTTACAATTACATAAAGGCAGGATTTTTAGATTGTTTATCTTTACCTAAGGAATGGATGATCCCTCTGTGCAGGTGTTTTACAGTTCATCTAATGAATGGATGATCCCTCTGTGCAATACAGGTGTTTCCTGTTATCTAAGGAATGATGATATCTCTTTCACTGCAGGTATTTATGTTATCTAAGGAATGGGTGACCCTCTATTAATGCAGGTGTTTAATGTTACTCATAAGGAATGAGATGATGATACGAGAATGCAGGTCTTTAATCTTTATCTTAAGAATGGATAACCCTCTGTTCAAATGGGTGTTAAAATTATTATCTAGTGAATGGATGATCCCTCTGTTCATGCAGGAGGTGTTTACAGTTACTTAAGGAATGGATGATCCTCTGTGCAATGCAGGTGTTTACTGATACATAAAGTGAATGGATGGTGTTTATCTTGGCCTAGGGAATGGATGATCCATCTGTGCCAGGTTTTTACCTTTACCGAAAAGAATGAATGATCCTCTGTTCAATTGCAGGTGTTTACATTTTACCAAATGAATGGATGATCCTTGTGTGCAATGCAGGTGTTTACCATTACCGAAGGAATGGATGTCCCTCTGGTCAATGTAGGTGTTTGATCTTTACCTTAGGAATAGATGATCCTCTGTTCAGACAGGTGTTTACAGGTTATCTTGGAATGGATGATCCCCTCTGTGCAATGCAGGTGTTTATCTTTACCTAAGGAATGGATGTTGCAATAAAAGTTTACTTATTTTACTTAAGGAATGGATGATGCCCTCTTTTTACAGTTACCAATCCAGTGCAGGTGTTCTTTACATAAGGAATGGATGATCAAGGTGTTTGCTTTACCTAAGGAATGGGATCCCTCTGTGCAATGCAGGTGTTTAATCTTAAACTAAGGAATGGATGATCCTCTTTCAAATGCAGGTGTTTACTTGATTTCCAAGAATGGATGTTGCAATGCAGGTGTTTATCTTTACCTAAGGAATGGATGATCCTCTGTGCAATGCAGGTGTTTACTATAAGGAATGGATGATCCTCTGTTCAATGCAGGTGTTTACATTAAATTACCTAAGGAATGGATCTTCCCTGAATGAGGCAATGCAGTGTTTACCTTTATCTAAAGGGAATGGATGATCCCTCTGTTCAATGCAGAATAAGGGAATGGATGATCCTTTTCAATGCAGGTGTTTATGTTTACCTAAGGAATGGATGCAATGCAGTGTTTACTGATACCAAAGGAATGATGATCCTTTGTGTTCAATGGTGTTTATGTTTACCTAAGGAATGGATGATCTCCAATGCAGGTGTTGATTTTTAACTAAGGAATGATGAACTTTGTTCAACGCAGGTGTTTACCTTTACCAAGGAATGGATGATCCTCTGTTCAATGCAGGTGTTTATGTTTACATGAGGAATGGATGATCCCTCTGTGCAATGCACGTTTGATTTAACTAGGATAGATGATCCCTCTGTTCAACAGGTGTTTACCATTATCTAAGGAATGGATGATCCCTCTGTTCAGCAGGTGTTTTGCTTATAAGGAATGGATGATCCCTCTGTGCATTGCAGGTGTTTAATGTTATCTAAGGAATAGATGATCCCCTCTGTTCAATGCTGGTGTTTACCGTTATCTAAGGAATGGATGATCCCTCTGTTCCAATGCAATACCGAAGGAATTATCCCTCTGTGCAATGCAGGTGTTGATCTTTTAAGGAATGGATGATCCCTCTGTTCAATCAGTTGTTTATTACAAGGATCATGATCCCTTGTGCAATGCAGGTGTTGATCTTTACCTAAGGAATGGATGATCCTCTGTTCAATGCAGGTGTTTACCTTTACCTAAGGAATGGATGATCCCTCTTTTCAACATTGTGGTGTTTACAGTTACCTAAGGAATGGATGATCCATCTCTGCATTGCAGGTGTTTATCTTTACCTAAGGAATGGATGATCCTCTTTCAATGCTGGTGTTATATTTGTCTTAGGAATGGATGTCTGTGCAATCCAGGTGTTTTCTTTACCTAAGGAATGATGATCCTCTGTTCATTCCAGGTGTTTACATTTACAAAAGGAATGGATGATCCCTCTGTGCAATGCAGGTGTTGATTTTTAAATAAGGAATGGATGATCCCTCTGCTTCAATGCAGGTGTTTTACCTTTATCTAAGGAATGGATGATCCCTCTGTTCAATGCAGGTGTTTATTTTTACATTTAATGGATGATCCCTCTGTTCAGTGCAGGAGGTTTACCTTTAGAAAGGAATGGATGATCCTCTGTTCAATGCAGGTGTTTCGACGTTTACCTAAGGGAATGGATGATCTCTCTGGGCAATGCAGGTGTTTGCCACCTAAGGAATGGATGATCCCTCTGTGCATTGCAGGTGTTTACTTTACCTAAGGAATGGATGATCCTCTGTGCATTGCAGGTGTTTACATTTACCTTAGGAATGGATGATCCTTCTGTGCATTGCAGGTGTTTACTTAGCCTAGGAATGGATGATCCCTCGGTGCAATGCAGGTGTTTACATTTAAAGGGAATGGATTCTCTGTGTGCAATGCAGGTGTTTACTATTCCCCTAAGGAATGGAAGATCCCTCTGTTCAATCCAGGTGTTTTACTTACCAAAGGAATGGATGATCCCTGTGCAATGCAGGTGTTTACCTTCACATAAGGAATGGATGATCATTCTTGGCCAGGCAGGTGTTGACCTTTACATAAGGTTTGGGATGAACCTCTGTGCAATTCAGGTGTTGATCTTTACCTAAGGAATGGATGATCCCTCTGTTAAATGCAGGTGTTGTGCAGGTGTTTGCATGTTATGCAGGAATGGATGATCCCTCTGTTCAATGCAGGTGTTTACCTTTCCCTAAGAAATGGATGATCCTCTGTTCATTGCAGGTGTTTTACCTTTACCTAAGGAATGGATGATGCCTATATTCAATGCAGGTGTTTACCTTTACCTAAAGGAAAGGATGATTCCTCTGTGCAATGCAGGTGTTTACCTTTAATGAATGGAAGAGCCCTCTTTTCAATGCAGGTGTTTACTTACATGGAAGAATGGATGTACCTTCTGTTCAATGCAGATGTTGAACTTTTTTAAGGAATGGATGATCCCTCTGTGCAATGCAGGTGTTGATATTTACCTATGGAATAGATGATCCCTCTGTTCAATGCAGGTGTTTACCGTTATCAAGAAATGGATGATCCCTCTCTTCAATGCAGGTGTTTACCTTTACCTAGAATGGATGATAATTCTGTTTCACGCAGGAGTTTACCTTTACCTAAGATGGTGATCCTTCTGTTCAATGCAGGTATTCGACCTTTACTTAAGGAATGGATGATCCTCTGAGCAATGCAGGTGCTTACCCAGTATCTAAGATCCCTCTGTGCATTGCAGGTGTTTACCTTTACCCCAGGAATGGATTATCCTTCTGTGCATTTGCAGGTGTTTACATTTACCTTAGGAATGGATGATCCCTCTAGCATTGCTCATGTTTGTATTTTACCTATGGAATGGAAGATCATTCTGTGCAATGCAGGTGTTTACATTTAACAGAGGAATGGATGATCCTCTGTTCAATGCAGGTGTTTACATTTACAAGGGAATGGATGATCCCTCTGTGCAATGCAGGTTGTTTACTGTTATCTAAGTAATGGATGATCCCTCTGTTCAATGCAGGTGTTTACCTTTACTTATGGAATGGATGATCCCTCTGTGAAATGCAAGTGTTTACTGTTACCTAAGGAATGGATGATCCCTCTGTGCAATGCAGTTGTTTACCTTTAACAAGGAATGGATGTTCCCTGTGTGAAATGCATGTATTTACAGTTACATAAGAATGGATGATCCTCTGGGCAAGGCAGGTGTTGACCTTTATCCTGGAATGGATGCCCTCTGGCAATGCAGGTGTTTACCTTTACCTAAGGAATGGATGATGCTCTGTGCAATAAGGGTTTTGATCTTTACCTAAGGAATGGATGATCCCTCTGTTCAATGCAGGTGTTTACAGTTACCTAAGGAATGGATGATCCCTCTTAGCAATGCAGGTTTCTTTTTTACCTAAGGAATGTATGATGCCTCTGTGTCATTGCAGGTGTTTTATATTTGTCTTGAATGGATGAATATTAGGTGTTTACTCTTACCTAAGGAATGATGAGCCCTCTGTTCAATGATAGTGTTTACCTTTACAAAAGGAATGGATGTTCTCTGTGTGCAATGCAGGTTTTACCTTTACATAAGGAATGGATGTTCACCTAGGTGTTATTGAGAATGGGTGAACCCTCTGTGCAATGCGAGGTGTTGACCATTACATAAGGAATGGATGTTACCTCTGTTCAATGCAGGTGTTTAACCTTATCTAAGGAATGGATGATCCCTCTGTACAATGCAGGTGTTTACCATTACCTAAAGAATTGATGATCCTCTGTGCCATCTAGGTGTTTAGCTTTACATAAGGAATGGATGATCCTCTGTGCAAGTCAGGTGTTTATCTTTACCTAAGGAATAGATGATCCTCTGTTCAATGCAGGTGTTAACAGTTATCTAAGGAATGAATGATCCCTCTGTTCAATGCAGGTGTTTATGTTTACTTAAAGAATGGATGATCCCCTCTGTACATTGCAGTTGTTTATATTTGTCTTAAGAATGGATGATCCATCTATGCATTGCAGGTGTTTACTATTACCTAAGGAATGAAAGATCCCTCAGTTCAATGCATGTGTTTAACTTTATCTAACGAATGGATGATCCTCTGTGCAATGCAGGTATTTACCTTTACATAAGGAATGGATGATCCCTCAGGCAATGCAGGTGTTGACTTACCTAAGGAATGGATGATCCCTCTGTGCAGGTGTTATTTACCATTATGGAATGGATGATTCCTCTGTTCAATTCAGGTGTTTAACTTTATCTAATGAATGGATGATCCCTCTGTGCAATACAGGTATTTACCATTACCTAAGGAATGGATGATATCTCTGTGCAATGCAGGTGTTTAACGTTATCTAAGGAATGGATGATCCTCTGTTCAACGCAGGTGTCTACCTTTACCAAAGTAATGGATGTTCCCTGTGTTCAATGCAAGGTGTTTAACTTCACATAAGGAATGGATGATCCTTCTGGGCCAGGCAGCTGTTGACCTTTACCTAAGGAATGGATGATCACTCTGTGCATTGCAGGCATTTATATTTGTCTTAGGAATGGATAATCCCTCTGCGCATTGCAAGTGTTTATACTATTACCTAAGGAACAAAACATCCCTCTGTTCCATGCAGGTGTTTACAGTTACCAAAGGAATGGATGATCCGTCTGTGCAATGCAGGTGTTTACCTTTACCTATGGAATGGATGATCTCTCTGTGCAATGCAGGTGTTGACCTTTACCTAAGGAATGGATGATCCCTCTGTTCAATGCACGTGTTGATCTTTACTTAAAGAATGGATGATCCCTCTGTGCAATGCAGGTGTTGTCCTATACCTAAGGAATGGATGATTCCTCTCTTCAATGCAGGTGTTTACCTTTACCTAAGAAATGGATGATCCCTCTCTTCAATGCAGGTGTTTACCTTTACCTAAGAAATGGATGATCCTCTGTTCAATGCAGGTGTTTACCTTTACATAAGAAATGGATGATTCAATGCAGGTGTTTACCTTTACCTAAGAAATGGATGATCCCTCTCTTCAATGCAGGTGTTTAGCTTTACAAAAGGAATGGATATTTCCTCTGTTGCAATTCAGGTGTTTACATTTATCTATGGAATGGATGATCCCTCTGGGCCATCCAAGTGTTGACCTTTACCCTAAGGAATGGATGAGATCCTCTGTGCAATGCAGGTGTGTTTTCTTTATCTAAGGAATGGATGATCTCCTGCAGGTTTACCCTTATCTAAGACATGGATGATCCTCTGTTCAATGCAGGTGTTTACCTTTACCTCAGAATGGATGATCCCCTCTGTGCAATAAAGGTTGGTATTTGACCTAAGGAATGGATTATCCCTCTGTGCATTGCAGGTGTTTTACATTTACCTAAGGAATGAAAGATCCCTCTTTGCAATGTTCTCTTACCTTATCTAAACGTTGGATGATCCCTTTGTTGCAATGCAGGTGTTTACAGCCTTTACCTAATGAATGGATGATCCTCTGTGCAATGCAGGTTTTGACCTTTACCTAAGGAATGGATGATCCCTCTGTGCAATGCAAGGTGTTTATCATCTAAGGAATGGATGATCCTTTGTTCAATGCAGGTGTTTACTTTATCTAGGGAATGGATGATCCTCTGTTGGTGCAGGTGTTTTATCTTTACCTAAGGAATGGATGATCTCTGTGTGCAATGCAGGTGTTTGCAATCCCTCTGTTCAATGCAGGTGTTTACTTTACCTAAGGAATGGATGTTCCCTCTGTTCAATGCAGGTGTTTACCTTTACCTAAAGGAATGGATGATCCTCTGGGCCACACAGGTGTTTACCTTTTCCTAAGGAATGGATGATCCTCTGTGCATTGCAGGTGTTTACATTTACCTTAGGAATGGATGATCCTCGTGCGCCATTGCAGGTGTTTATCTATTACCTAAGGAATGGAACATCCCTCTGTTCAATGCAGGTGTTTACAGTTACCAAAGGAATGGATGATCCCTCTGTGCAATGGAGTGTTTACCTTTACCTATGGAATGGATGATCCCTCTGTGCAATGCAGGTGTTGACCTTTACCTAAGGAATGGATGATCCCCTCTGTTCAATGCAGGTGTTTACCTTACTTTACTTAAGGAATGGATGATCCCTCTGTGCAATGCAGGTGTTTACCTTTACCTAAGGAATGGATGATTCCTCTGTTCAATGCAGGTGTTTACCTTACCTAAAAATGGATGATCCCTCTGTTCAATGCAGGTGTTTACCTTTACCTAAGGAATGGATGATCCCTCTGTTCAATGCAGGTGTTGACCTTTACCTAAGGAATGGATGATCCCTCTGTTCAATGCAGGTGTTTAACTAAGGAATGGATGATCCTCTGTTTCAATGCAGGTGTTTACCTTTACAGGAATGGATGACCCCTCTGTTCCAATGCAGGTGTTTCATTTATCTAAGGAATGGATGATCCCTCTGTTCAATGCAGGTGTTTAAACCTTTATCTAAGGAATGGATGATCCCCTGTTTCAATGCAGGTGTTGTTTTACCTAAGGAATGGATGTTCTCTGTTCAATGCAGGTGTTTACTCTTATCTAAGAATGGATGATCCTCTGTTCAATGCAGGTGTTTACCTTTACCTAAGAATGGATGATCCTCTGTGTAATAAAGGTGTTTAGCTTTACCTAAGGAATGGATGATCCTCTGTGCATTGCAGGTGTTTACTATTACCTAAGGAATGGAAAGATCCTCTGTGCATGCAGGTGTTTACCTTTACCTAAGAAATGGATGATCTCTCTGTGCAATGCAGGTGTTTACCTTTACCTAAGGATGGATGATCCCTCTGGGCAATGCAGGTGTTTACCTTTACCTAAGGAATGGATGATCCCTCTGTGCAATGCAGGTGTTTGACCATTACCAAAGGAATGGATGATCCCTCTGTTCAATGCAGGTGTTTAACGTTATCTAAGGAATGGATGATGGAATGCAATGCAGGTGTTGTCCTTTACCTAAGGAATGGATGATCTCTGTGCAATGCAGGTGTTTACCTTTACCTAAGGAATAGATGATCCCTCTGTTCAATGCAGGTGTTTATATTTACCTAGTGAATGGATGATCCTCTGTTCAATGCAGGTGTTTACAGTTATCTAAGGAATGGGTGATCCCTCTGTTCAATGCAGATGTTTCCCGTTATCTAAGGAATGGATGATCCTCTGATCAATGCAGGTGTTCATCTTTACCTAAGGAATGGATGATCCTCTTTGCAATGCAGGTGTTGATCTTAATGGATGAGAATGGTGGAGTACCTTTACTTTTGGAAGGATGATCCCTCTTGCTAAACCAGGTGTTTACTATTACCTAAGGAATGGATGATCCCTCCCTGTTTCAATGCAGGTGTTTACCTTCCCCTAAAGAATGGATGATCCTCTGTTCAATGCAGGTGTTTACCTTTACCTAAGGAATGGATGTTTTCTGTGCAATGCAGGTTTTTACCTTTACCTAAGGAATGGATGATCCGTCTGTGCATTGCAGGTGTTGATCTTTCTCTAAGGAATGGATGATCCCTCTGTTCAATGCAGGTTTTACCATTACCTAAGGAATGAAAGATCCCTCTGTTCAATGCAGGTGTTTACCTTTAAAATGAATGGATGTTCTCTGTGCAATGCAGGTGTATACCTTTACATAAGGGAATGGATGATCCCTCTGTTCAAGGCAGGTGTTGACCTTTATCTAAGGAATGGATGATCCTCTGTTCAATGCAGGTGTTTAACGTTATCTAAGGAATGGATGATCCCTCTTTCCAATGCAGGTGTTTAACATTATAAGAATGGATGATCCCTCTGTTCAATGCAGGTGTTTACCTTTACCTAAGGGAATGGATGATCCCTCTGTTCATTGCAGGTGTTTACCTTTATCTATGGAATGGATGATCCCTCTGGGTGTTTACCTTTACCTAATGAATGGATGATCCGTTCTGTTCAATGCAGGTGTTTACCTTTACCAAAGTTATGGATGTTCCTGTGTTGAATGCAGGTGTTTAACTTCACAGGAGTGGATGATCCCTCTGGGCCAGGCAGATGTTTACCTTTACCTAAGGAATGGATGATCCCCTCTGTGCAATGCAGGTGTTTGATCTTTACCTAGGAATGGATGATCACTCTGTTAAATGCAGGTGTTTACCATTGTTATCTTAGGAATGGATGATCCCTCTGTTCAATGCAGGTGTTTACAGTTACCTAAGAATGGGTGATCCCTCTCTTCAATGCAGGTGTTTCCGTTATCTAAGGAATGGATGATCCCTCTGATCACTGCAGGTGTTTAACATTACCTAAGGAATGCATGATCCTCTGTGCAGCGCAGGTGTTTAATGTTACCAAAGGAATGGATGAACCCTCTGTTCAATGCAGGTGTCTACCTTTACTACTAAGAAGGATGAACCCTCTCTTCAAACCAGGTTTCTACCTTTACTTAGGAATGGATGATCCCTCTTTTGCAATGCAGGGTGTTGACCGTTACCTAAGGAATGGATGATCCTCTGTTCAATGCAGGTGTTTAATGTTATCTAAGGAATGGATGATCCCTCATGTGCAATCCAGGTGTTTAACGTTATCTAAGGTATGGATGATCCCTCTGTTGCAGGTGTCTACCTTTACCTAAAAAGGATGATAGCTCTCTTCCAACCACGTTTCTTCCTTTACTTACGGAATGGATGATCACCGCTGCAGTGAAATGCATGTATACCCTTATCTAAGGAATAGACCATCCCTCTGTGCATTGTGTAGGTGTTTACATTTAACTTCGGAATTGATGATCCCTCTGTGGATTGCAGGTGTTTACTATTACCTAAGGAATGGATGTTCCCTCTGTGCAATGCTGGTGTTTACCTTTACATAAGCTATGGATGATCCCTCTGGGCCAGTCAGGTGTTAACCTTTACCTACGGAATGGATGATCCTTCTGTGCAATGCAGGTGTTGACCTTTACCTAAGGAAAGGATGATAACTCTGTTCAATTCAGGTGTTGATCTTTACTTAAGGAATGGATGATCCCTCTGTTCAATGCAGGTGTTTACAGTTACCTAAGGAATGGATGATCCCTCAGTTCAATGCAGGTGTTTACTATTACCATTGGAATGGAAGATCCCTCTGTCCAATGTAGGTGATGACCTTTACCTAACGAAAGGATGATCACTCTGTTCAATGCAGGTGTTGATCTTTATTTAAGGAATGGATGATCCCTTTGATCACTGCAGAGTTTAGCATTACCTAAGTAATGGATGATCCCTCTGTGCAATGCAGGTGTTTAATGTTACCTAAGGAATGGATGATCCCTCTGTTCAATGCAGGTGTCTACCTTTACCTAAGGGAATGAAGAATAGATCCCTCTCTTCAATGCAGGTGTTTACCTTTTACAAAATGAATGGATGTTCTTTCTGTTGCAATGCAGGTTATGCCTTTACATAAGGAATGGATGATCACTCTGGTGCATTGCAGGTGTTTACATTTACCACAGGGTGGATGATCCCTCTGTGTACAATGCAGGTGTTTACTATTATCTAAGGAATGGAAGATTCCTCTGTTCAATGCAGGTGTTTACCGTTATCAAAGGAATGGATGTTCCCAATGTTCAATGCAGGTGTTTACCTTTACATAAGGAATGGATGATCCCCTGTTTAATGCAGGTGTTTTCCTTTACCAAAGTAATGAATGTTCCATCTGTTGAATACAGGTGTTCAACTTACCTAAGGATGGATCATCCCTCTGGGCCATGCAGTTGTTCACCTTTAGCTAAGGAATGGATGATCCCTCTGTGCATTTGCAGGTGTTTACATTTACCTAAGGAATGGATGATCCCTCTGTTCAATGCAGGTGTTTACGTTTACCAAAGGAAACTGTTGTTCCTCTGTTCATTGCAGGTGTTTACTATTACCTCAGGAATGTAAGATGTCTATGTACAATGTTGGTGTTTACCTTTATAAAGGAAAGGATGATTCCTCTGTGCAATGCAGGTGTTTTCTTTACCTAACTATGGAATGGATGATCCCCTCTGTACAATACAGGTGTTGACCTTTAACTAAGGAATGGATGATCTGTCTGTGCATTGCAGGTGTTTACCTTTACCTAAGGAATGGATGATCCCTCTTGCATTGCAGGTGTTGATGATCTTTTCCTAAGGAATGGATGATCCTCTGTGCATTGCAGGTGTTTACCTTTACCTAAGGAATGGATGATCCTCTGTGCACAATGGTGTTTTCCTTTCTCTTAGGAATGGATGATCCTCTGTGCAATGGCAGGTTTTACATTTTAACTTAGGAATGGAAGATCCCTCTGTTCAATGCAGGTGTTTACATTTACATAAGGAATGGATAATCCCTCTGGGCAGGCAGGTGTTGACTTTACCTAAGGAATGGATGATACCTGTGTGCAATGCAGGTGTTGACCTTTACCTTAGGAATGGATAATCCCTCTGTGCATTGTAGGTGTTTAATATTACCTAGTTATGGAAGATCACTCTGTTCAATGCAGGTGTTTACCTTTACCAAAGAATGGATGTTCCCTGTGTGCAAAGCACGTGTTTAACTTTACATAAGGGATAGATGATCCCTCTGGTCCAGGCAGGTGTTGACCTTTACCTAAGGAATGGATGATACCTCTGTGCAATGCAGGTTTTGACCTTTTCCCTAATGAATGGATGATCCCATTGTACAATGCAATTGTTTAACTTTACTTAAGGAATGGATGATCCCCCTGCCATGCAGGTGTTGATCTTAACCTAAGGATTAGATGATCCCTCTGTTCAATGCAGGCGTTTACCGTTATCTGAGGAATGGATGATCCCTCTGGGTCAGGCAGGTGTTTACCATTACTAAAGGAATGGATGATCCCTCTGTGCAATGCAGGTGTTTACCTTTACCTACATCATGGGATGATCCCTCTGCACAATGCAGGTGTTTACCTTTACATAAGGAATGGGATGGTCCCTCTGTGCAATGCAGTTGTTGATCTTTACCTAAGGATTAGATGATCCCTCAGTTCAATGCAGGTATTTACGTTTATACAAGGAATGGATGATCCCTGTGTTCAATGCAGGTGTTTACCTTTACCTAAGGAATGGCTGGTACCTCTGTTCAACGCAGGTGTTTACCTTTACCAAAGGAAGTATGATCCCTCTCTTCAACGCAGGTTTCTACCTTTACTTAAGGAATGGATGATCCCTCTGTGCAATGCAGTTGTTTACCATTTTCTATGGAATGGATGATCACTCTGTGCACTGCAGCTGTTTACATTTACTTAAGGAATGGAATATCCTTCCGTGCATTGCAGGTGTTTACTATTACGTAAGGAATGGAAGATCCTTCTGTTCAATGCAGGTGTTTACCTTTACCAAATGAATGGATGTTTCCTGAGTGCAATTTAAGTGTTGACCTTTACTTAAGGAATGGATGATCCCTCTGTTCAATGCTGGTGTTTACCTTTCCCTAAGGAAAGGATGATCCCTCTGTGCAAAGGAGGTGTTTACCTTTACCTAAGGAGTGGAAGATCACTCTGCACAATGCAGGTGTTGTCCTTTACCTATGGAATGAATGATCTTTATGTGCAATGCAGGTGTTGACCTTTACCTAAGAAATATATGATCCCTCATTGAAATGCAGGTGTTGGTCTTTACATAGGTAATGCCTGATCCCTCTGTGCAATGCATGTGTTCACCTCTTACCTAACGAATGGATGATCGCTCTGTGCAAGGCAGGTGTTTACATTTACCTAAGGAATGGATGATCCCTCTTTTCAATGCAGGTGTTTAATTTTATGTAAGGAATGGGACGATCCCTCTGTGCAATACAGATATTCACAAAAACCTAAGGATTAGATGATCCCTGTGTGCATTGCAGGTGTTTACCTTTACCTAAGAAATGTATGATCCCTGTGTGCATTGCAGGTGTATACATTTACCTTAGGAAAGGATGATCCCTCTATTCAATGCAGGTGTTTACCTTTACATAAGGAATTGATGATCCCTCTGGTACAGGCAGGTATTGACCTTTACCTAAGGAATGGATGATCCCTCTGTGCAATGCAGGTGTTGACCTGCACCTAAAGAATGGAAGATCCCTCTGTTCAATGCAGATATTTAAGTTTATGCAAGGAATGGGAGGATCCCTCTGTGCATTGCAGGTGTTTACTTTTACCTAAGGAATGGAAGAAGCCTATGTTCAATGCTGGTGTTTACCTTTACCTAAGGAAAGGGATGATTCTTCTGTGAAATGGAGGTTGGGGAGGAT
>JAEOAD010000342.1:0-42943 GCA_036365145.1 Orientallactaga sibirica
TTGTTTTCGAAAGAAACTACATTAAAAATGAGATGAATCTACTAATTTGTACATCTTGTTAGATTACACAAACTAGGAAAGTTTGAACTTGCTGCACTCATCCTTCTACGTAGGAAAGCTAGTGATTCCTAGAACCGAACTGACTTATTTCACATAGTACAGTGTTCAGTAATGAAGATGTTTGTTTTCTAACCAAACTCCTTTAGAAATGAGGCGAATCTACTAAGTTGTGCATCTTTTTAGAATACATTAATAAGGAAAGTTTGAACTTGCTGCACTCAACCTTCTTTGTAGGAAAGCAACTGATTCCTAGAACTGATTTAGCTTATTTCACACATTACAATGTTCGGAAATGTAGATATTTGTTTTCTCAACAAACTACTTTACAAATGAGGTGAATCTACTAACTTGGACATCTTGTTAGATTTCACATACTATGAAAGTTTCAATTTGCTGCACTGAACCTTCTTCCTAGGAAAGCAACTGATTCCTAGAACCGAACCAGCTTATTTCACACATTTCAATGTTCGGCAATGAAGATGTTAGTTTACTAAGCAAACTGCTTTGGAAGTGAAGCGAATCTACTAACTTGTACATCTTGTTAGATTACACAAACTAGGAAAGTTTGAACTTGCTGCACTCAACCTTCTTTGTAAGAAAGCAACTGTTTCGTACAACCGAATTAGGTTATTTCACACCGTACAATGTTCGGCAATGAAGATGTTTGTTTTCTCAACAAAAGACTTTAGATATGAGACGAATCTACCAACTTGGACATCATTTTAGATTACATTAACAAGGAAAGTTTGAACTTGCTTGAACTCAACCAACTTCGTAGAAAGGAAACAGATTCCTAGAACCGAATTAACTTATTTCACACAGTACAGTGTTTGGTACTGAAGATGTTTGTTTTCTAAAGAAACTACTTTAGAAATGAGGCGAATCTACTAACATGGACATCTTTTTAGATTACATTAACAAGGAAAGTTTGAACTTGCTAACCTCAACCATCTTTATAGAAAGGAAACTGATTCCTAGAACCGATTTAACTTATTTCACACAGTACAGTGTTCGGTACTGAAGATGTTTCTTTTCTAAAGAAACTACTTTAGAAATGAGGCAAATCTACTAACTTTTACATCCTGTTAGATTACACAAACTAGGAAAGTTTGAACTTGCTGCACTCAACATTCTTTGTAGGAAAGCAAGTGATTCCTAGAATCTACCTAGCTTATTTCACATAGTACAGTGTTCGCTAATGAAGATGTTTGTTTTCTAAACAAAAAACTTTAGAAATTAGTCGAATCTACTAAGTTGTGCATCTTTTACATTACATCTTTTACATTACATTACATTAACAAGGAAAGTTTGAACTTGCTGCACTCAACCTTCTTTGTAGGAAAGCAACTGATTCCTAGAACCGAATTAGCTTATTTCACACAATACAATGTTCGACAATGAAGATGTTTGTTTTCTCAACACACTACTTTACAAATGAAGGAAATCTAGTAACTTATATATCTTGTTAGATTACATTAAGAAGGAAAGTTTGAACTTGCTGCACTCAACCTTCTTTGTAGGAAAGCAAGTGATTCCTAGAACCGAATTAGCTTATTTCACACAGTACAATGTTCGGCAATCAAGATGTTTGTTTTCTCAACAAACTACTTTACAAATGAGGCGAATCTACTACCTAAGACTTCTTGTTAGATTACACAAACTAGGAAAGTTTCAACTTGCTGTACTCAACCTTCTTCGTAGGAAAGCAAGTGATTCCCAGAGCCGAACTAGTTTATTTCACATAGTATAGTGTTCGGTAATGAAGATGCTTGTTTTCTAAACAAACTACTTTAGAAATGAGGCGAATCTACTAAGTTGTGCATCTTTTTAGATTACATTGACAGGGAAAGTTTGAACTTGCTGCACTCAACCTTCTTTGGAGGATAGCAACTGATTCCCAGAACCGAATTAACTTATTTCAGACAGTACAGTGTTCGGTGCTGATGATGTTTGTTTTCTAAAGAAACTACATTAGAAATGAGGCGAATCTACTAACTTGTACATCTTGTTAGATTACACAAACTAGGAAAGTTTGAACTTGTGCACTCAACCTTCTTTGTAGGAAGAAAGTGATTCCTAGAACCGAATTGACTTATTTCACACAGTACAATGTTCGGCAATGAAGATGTTTGTTTTCTAAAGAAACTACTTTAGAAATGAGGTGAATCTACTAATTTTTACATCTTGTTAGATTACACAAACTAGGAAAGTTTGAACTTGCTGCACTCAACCTTCTTTTGTAGGAAAGCAAGTGATTCCTAGAACCAAATTAGCTTATTTCACACAGTACAATGTTCGGTAATGAAGATGTTTGTTTTCCAAACAAACTACTTTAGAAATGAGCCGAATCTACTAAGTTGTACATCTTTTTAGATTACATTAAACTAGGAAAGTTTCAACTTGCTCCACTCAACCTTCTTTGTAGGAAAGCAAGTGATTCCTAGAACGAATTAGCTTATTTCACACAGTACAGTGTTCGGCAATGAAGATGTTTGTTTTCTCAAGAAACTACTTTACAAATGAGTCGAATCTACTAACTTGGACATCTTGTTAGATTACACAAACTAGGAAAGTTTGAACTTGCTGCACTCAACCTTCTTTGTAGGAAAGCAAGTGATTCCTAGAACCGAAATAGCTTATTTCACACAGTACAATGTTCGGCAATGAAGATGTTTGTTTTCTCAGAAACTACTTTAGAAATGAGCGAATCTACTATCTGTACATCTTGTTAGATTACACAAACTAGGAAAGTTTGAACTTGCTGCACTCAACCTTCTTTGTAGGAAAGCAAGTGATTCCTAGAACTGCAATTAGCTTATTTCACACAGTACAATGTTCGGCGGCAATGAAGATGTTTGTTTTCTCAAGAAACTACTTTAGAAATGAGGCGAATCTACTAACTTGTACATCTTGTTAGATTACACAAACTAGGAAAGTTTGAACTTGCTGCACTCAACCTTCTTTGTAGGAAAGCAAGTGATTCCTAGAACCGAATTAGCTTATTTCACACAGTACAATGTTCAGCAATGAAGATGTTTGTTTTCTAAAGAAACTACTTTAGAAATGAGGAATCTACTAATTGTACATCTTGTTAGATTACACAAACAAGGAAAGTTTGAACTTGCTGCACTCAACCTTCTTTGTAGGAAAGCAAGTGATTCCTAGAACGAATTAGCTTATTTCACAGTACAATGTTCGGGCAATGAAGATGTTTGTTTTCTCAAGAAACTACTTTAGAAATGAGGCGAATCTACTAACTTGTACATCTTGTTAGATTACACAAACTAGGAAAGTTTGAACTTGCTGCACTCAACCTTCTTTGTAGAAAGCAAGTGATTCCTAGAACCGAATTAGCTTATTTCACACAGTACAATGTTCGGCAATGAAGATGTTTGTTTTCTCAAGAAACTACTTTAGAAATGAGGCGAATCTACTAACTTGTACATCTTGTTAGATTACACAAACTAGGAAAGTTTGAACTTGCTGCACTCAACCTTCTTTGTAGGAAAGCAAGTGATTCCTAGAATCAATTAGCTTATTTCACACAGTACAATGTTCGCTAATGAAGATGTTTGTTTTCTCAAGAAACTACTTTAGAAATGAGGCGAATCTACTAACTTGTACATCTTGTTAGATTACACAAACTAGGAAAGTTTGAACTTGCTGCACTCAACCTTCTTTGTAGGAAAGCAAGTGATTCCTAGAACGAATTAGCTTATTTCACACAGTACAATGTTCGGCAATGAAGATGTTTGTTTTCTCAAGAAACTACTTTAGAAATGAGGTGAATCTACTAACTTGTACATCTTGTTAGATTACACAAACTAGGAAAGTTTGAACTTGCTGCACTCAACCTTCTTTGTAGGAAAGCAAGTGATTCCTAGAACGAATTAGCTTATTTCACACAGTACAATGTTCGGCAATGAAGATGTTTGTTTTCTCAAGAAACTACTTTAGAAATGAGGTGAATCTACTAACTTGTACATCTTGTTAGATTACACAAACTAGGAAAGTTTGAACTTGCTGCACTCAACCTTCTTTGTAGGAAAGCAAGTGATTCCTAGAACCGAATTAGCTTATTTCACACAGTACAATGTTTGGCAATGAAGATGTTTGTTTTCTCAAGAAACTACTTTAGAAATGAGGCGAATCTACTAACTTGTACATCTTGTTAGATTACACAAACTAGGAAAGTTTGAACTTGCTGCACTCAACCTTCTTTGTAGGAAAGCAAGTGATTCCTAGAACCGAATTAGCTTATTTCACACAGTACAATGTTCGGCAATGAAGATGTTTGTTTTCTCAAGAAACTACTTTGAAAATGAGGCAAATCTACTAACTTGTACATCTTGTTAGATTACACAAACTAGGAAAGTTTGAACTTGCTGCACTCAACCTTCTTTGTAGGAAAGCAAGTGATTCCTAAACGAATTAGCTTATTTCACACAGTACAATGTTCGGCAATGAAGATGTTTGTTTTTCTCAGAAACTACTTTAGAAATGAGGCGAATCTACTAACTTGTACATCTTGTTAGATTACACAAACTAGGAAAGTTTGAACTTGCTGCACTCAACCTTCTTTGTAGAAAGCAAGTGATTCCTAGAACCGAATTAGCTTATTTCACACAGTACAATGTTTGGCAATGAAGATGTTTGTTTTCTCAAGAAACTACTTTAGAAATGAGGCGAATCTACTAACTTGTACATCTTGTTAGATTACACAAACTAGGAAAGTTTGAACTTGCTGCACTCAACCTTCTTTGTAGGAAAGCAAGTGATTCCTAGAACCAAATTAGCTTATTTCACACAGTACAATGTTTGGCAATGAAGATGTTTGTTTTCTCAAGAAACTACTTTAGAAATGAGGCGAATCTACTAATTTGTACATCTTGTTAGATTACACAAACTAGGAAAGTTTGAACTTGCTGCACTCAACCTTCTTTGTAGGAAAGCAAGTGATTCCTAGAACCGAATTAGCTTATTTCACACAGTACAATGTTCGGCAATGAAGATGTTTGTTTTCTCAAGAAACTACTTTAGAAATGAGGCGAATCTACTAACTTGTACATCTTGTTAGATTACACAAACTAGGAAAGTTTGAACTTGCTGCACTCAACCTTCTTTGTAGGAAAGCAAGTGATTCCTAGAACAGAATTAGCTTATTTCACACAGTACAATGTTTGGCAATGAAGATGTTTGTTTTCTCAAGAAACTACTTTAGAAATGGTGAATCTACTAACTTGTACATCTTGTTAGATTACACAAACTAGGAAAGTTTGAACTTGCTGCACTCAACCTTCTTTGTAGGAAAGCAAGTGATTCCTAGAACTGAATTAGCTTATTTCACACAGTACAATGTTCGGCAATGAAGATGTTTGTTTTCTCAAGAAACTACTTTAGAAATGAGGCGAATCTACTAACTTGTACATCTTGTTAGATTACACAAACTAGGAAAGTTTGAACTTGCTGCACTCAACCTTCTTTGTAGGAAAGCAAGTGATTCCTAGAACTGAATTAGCTTATTTCACACAGTACAATGTTTGGCAATGAAGATGTTTGTTTTTTCTCAAGAAACTACTTTAGAAATGAGGTGAATCTACTAACTTGTACATCTTGTTAGATTACACAAACTAGGAAAGTTTGAACTTGCTGCACTCAACCTTCTTTGTAGGAAAGCAAGTGATTCCTAGAACGAATTAGCTTATTTCACACAGTACAATGTTCGGCAATGAAGATGTTTGTTTTCTCAAGAAACTACTTTAGAAATGAGGCGAATCTACTAACTTGTACATCTTGTTAGATTACACAAACTAGGAAAGTTTGAACTTGCTGCACTCAACCTTCTTTGTAGGAAAGCAAGTGATTCCTAGAACCGAATTAGCTTATTTCACACAGTACAATGTTAAAGGCAATGAAGATGTTTGTTTTCTCAAGAAACTACTTTAGAAATGAGGCGAATCTACTAACTTGTACATCTTGTTAGATTACACAAACTAGGAAAGTTTGAACTTGCTGCACTCAACCTTCTTTGTAGGAAAGCAAGTGATTCCTAGAACCGAATTAGCTTATTTCACACAGTACAATGTTCGGCAATGAAGATGTTTGTTTTCTCAAGAAACTACTTTAGAAATGAGGTGAATCTACTAACTTGTACATCTTGTTAGATTACACAAACTAGGAAAGTTTGAACTTGCTGCACTCAACCTTCTTTGTAGGAAAGCAAGTGATTCCTAGAACCGAATTAGCTTATTTCACACAGTACAATGTTCGGCAATGAAGATGTTTGTTTTCTCAAGAAACTACTTTAGAAATGAGGCGAATCTACTAACTTGTATCTTGTTAGATTACACAAACTAGGAAAGTTTTGAACTTGCTGCACTCAACCTTCTTTGTAGGAAAGCAAGTGATTCCTAGAACGAATTAGCTTATTTCACACAGTACAATGTTCAGCAATGAAGATGTTTGTTTTCTCAAGAAACTACTTTAGAAATGAGGCGAATCTACTAACTTGTACATCTTGTTAGATTACACAAACTAGGAAAGTTTGAACTTGCACTCAAAGTTCTTTGTAGGAAAGCAAGTGATTCCTAGAACCGAATTAGCTTATTTCACACAGTACAATGTTCGGCAATGAAGATGTTTGTTTTTCAAGAAACTACTTTAGAAATGAGGCGAATCTACTAACTTGTACATCTTGTTAGATTACACAAACTAGGAAAGTTTGAACTTGCTGCACTCAACCTTCTTTGTAGGAAAGCAAGTGATTCCTAGAACCGAATTAGCTTATTTCACACAGTACAATGTTTGGCAATGAAGATGTTTGTTTTCTCAAGAAACTACTTTAGAAAATGAGAATCTACTAACTTGTACATCTTGTTAGATTACACAAACTAGGAAAGTTTGAACTTGCTGCACTCAACCTTCTTTGTAGGAAAAAGCAAGTGATTCCTAGAACCTAATAGCTTATTTCACACAGTACAATGTTCGGCAATGAAGATGTTTGTTTTCTCAAGAAACTACTTTAGAAATGAGATGAATCTACTAACTTGTACATCTTGTTAGATTACACAAACTAGGAAAGTTTGAACTTGCTGCACTCAACCTTCTTTGTAGGAAAGCAAGTGATTCCTAGAACCGAATTAGCTTATTTCACACAGTACAATGTTCAGCAATGAAGATGTTTGTTTTCTCAAGAAACTACTTTAGAAATGAGGCGAATCTACTAACTTGTACATCTTGTTAGATTACACAAACTAGAAAGTTTGAACTTGCTGCACTCAACCTTCTTTGTAGGAAAGCAAGTGATTCCTAGAACCGAATTAGCTTATTTCACACAGTACAATGTTCGGCAATGAAGATGTTTGTTTTCTCAAGAAACTACTTTAGAAATGAGGCGAATCTACTAACTTGTACATCTTGTTAGATTACACAAACTAGGAAAGTTTGACTTGCTGCACTCAACCTTCTTTGTAGGAAAGCAAGTGATTCCTAGAACCGAATTAGCTTATTTCACACAGTACAATGTTCGGCAATGAAGATGTTTGTTTTCAAGAAACTACTTTAGAAATGGCGAATCTACTAACTTGTACATCTTGTTAGATTACACAAACTAGGAAAGTTTGAACTTTGCACTCAACCTTCTTTGTAGGAAAGCAAGTGATTCCTAGAACCGAATTAGCTTATTTCACACAGTACAATGTTTGGCAATGAAGATGTTTGTTTTCTCAAGAAACTACTTTAGAAATGAGGCGAATCTACTAACTTGTACATCTTGTTAGATTACACAAACTAGGAAAGTTTTGAACTTGCACTCAACCTTCTTTGTAGGAAAGCAAGTGATTCCTAGAACCGAATTAGCTTTTTCACACAGTACAATGTTCGGCAATGAAGATGTTTGTTTTCTCAAGAAACTACTTTAGAAATGAGGCAGATCTACTAACTTGTACATCTTGTTAGATTACACAAACTAGGAAAGTTTTGAACTTGCTGCACTCAACCTTCTTTGTAGGAAAGCAAGTGATTCCTAGAACCGAATTAGCTTATTTCACACAGTACAATGTTGGCAATGAAGATGTTTGTTTTCTCAAGAAACTACTTTAGAAATGGCGAATCTACTAACTGTACATCTTGTTAGATTACACAAACTAGGAAAGTTTGAACTTGCTGCACTCAACCTTCTTTGTAGGAAAGCAAGTGATTCCTAGAAACCGAATTAGCTTATTTCACACAGTACAATGTTCGGCAATGAAGATGTTTGTTTTCTCAGAAACTACTTTAGAAATGAGGCGAATCTACTAACTTGTACATCTTGTTAGATTACACAAACTAGGAAAGTTTGAACTTGCTGCACTCAACCTTCTTTGTAGGAAAGCAAGTGATTCCTAGAACCGAATTAGCTTATTTCACACAGTACAATGTTTGGCAATGAAGATGTTTGTTTTCTCAAGAAACTACTTTAGAAATGAGGCGAATCTACTAACTTGTACATCTTGTTAGATTACACAAACTAGGAAAGTTTGAACTTGCTGCACTCAACCTTCTTTGTAGGAAAGCAAGTGATTCCTAGAACCGAATTAGCTTATTTCACACAGTACAATGTTCGGCAATGAAGATGTTTGTTTTCTCAAGAAACTACTTTAGAAATGTGGCGAATCTACTAACTTGTACATCTTGTTAGATTACACAAACTAGGAAAGTTTGAACTTGCTGCACTCAACCTTCTTTGTAGGAAAGCAAGTGATTCCTAGAACCGAATTAGCTTATTTCACACAGTACAATGTTGGCAATGAAGATGTTTGTTTTCTCAAGAAACTACTTTAGAAATGAGGGAATCTACTAACTTGTACATCTTGTTAGATTACACAAACTAGGAAAGTTGAACTTGCTGCACTCAACCTTCTTTGTAGGAAAGCAAGTGATTCCTAGAACCGAATTAGCTTATTTCACACAGTACAATGTTCGGCAATGAAGATGTTTGTTTTCTCAAGAAACTACTTTAGAAATGAGGCGAATCTACTAACTTGTACATCTTGTTAGATTACACAAACTAGGAAAGTTTGAACTTGCTGCACTCAACCTTCTTTGTAGGAAAGCAAGTGATTCCTAGAACGAATTAGCTTATTTCACACAGTACAATGTTAGGCAATGAAGATGTTTGTTTTCTCAAGAAACTACTTTAAAAATGAGGCGAATCTACTAACTTGTACATCTTGTTAGATTACACAAACTAGGAAAGTTTGAACTTGCTGCACTCAACCTTCTTTGTAGGAAAGCAAGTGATTCCTAGAACGAATTAGCTTATTTCACACAGTACAATGTTCGGCAATGAAGATGTTTGTTTTCTCAAGAAACTACTTTAGAAATGAGGCGAATCTACTAACTTGTACATCTTGTTAGATTACACAAACTAGGAAAGTTTGAACTTGCTGCACTCAACTTTCTTTGTAGGAAAGCAAGTGATTCCTAGAACCGAATTAGCTTATTTCACACAGTACAATGTTCGGCAATGAAGATGTTTGTTTTCTCAAGAAACTACTTTAGAAATGAGGCGAATCTACTAACTTGTACATCTTGTTAGATTACACAAACTAGGAAAGTTTGAACTTGCTGCACTCAACCTTCTTTGTAGGAAAGCAAGTGATTCCTAGAACGAATTAGCTTATTTCACACAGTACAATGTTCGGCAATGAAGATGTTTGTTTTTCTCAAGAAACTACTTTAGAAATGAGGCGAATCTACTAACTTGTACATCTTGTTAGATTACACAAACTAGGAAAGTTTGAACTTGCTGCACTCAACCTTCTTTGTAGGAAAGCAAGTGATTCCTAGAACGAATTAGCTTATTTCACACAGTACAATGTTCGGCAATGAAGATGTTGTTTTTTCTCAGAAACTACTTTAGAAATGAGGCGAATCTACTAACTTGTACATCTTGTTAGATTACACAAACTAGGAAAGTTTGAACTTGCTGCACTCAACCTTCTTTGTAGGAAAGCAAGTGATTCCTAGAACCGAATTAGCTTATTTCACACAGTACAATGTTAGGCAATGAGATGTTTGTTTTCTCAAGAAACTACTTTAGAAATGAGGCGAATCTACTAACTTGTACATCTTGTTAGATTACACAAACTAGGAAAGTTTGAACTTGCTGCACTCAACCTTCTTTGTAGGAAAGCAAGTGATTCCTAGAACCAATTAGCTTATTTCACACAGTACAATGTTAGGCAATGAAGATGTTTGTTTTCTCAAGAAACTACTTTAGAAATGAGGCGAATCTACTAACTTGTACATCTTGTTAGATTACACAAACTAGGAAAGTTTGAACTTGCTGCACTCAACCTTCTTTTAGGAAAGCAAGTGATTCCTAGAACAATTAGCTTATTTCACACAGTACAATGTTCGGCAATGAAGATGTTTGTTTTCTCAAGAAACTACTTTAGAAATGAGGCGAATCTACTAACTTGTACATCTTGTTAGATTACACAAACTAGGAAAGTTTGAACTTGCTGCACTCAACCTTCTTTGTAGGAAAGCAAGTGATTCCTAGAACGAATTAGCTTATTTCACACAGTACAATGTTCGGCAATGAAGATGTTTGTTTTCTCAAGAAACTACTTTGAAAATGAGGCGAATCTACTAACTTGTACATCTTGTTAGATTACACAAACTAGGAAAGTTTGAACTTGCTGCACTCAACCTTCTTTGTAGGAAAGCAAGTGATTCCTAGAACAATTAGCTTATTTCACACAGTACAATGTTCGGCAATGAAGATGTTTGTTTTCTCAAGAAACTACTTTAGAAATGAGGCGAATCTACTAACTTGTACATCTTGTTAGATTACACAAACTAGGAAAGTTTGAACTTGCTGCACTCAACCTTCTTTGTAGGAAGCAAGTGATTCCTAGAACGAATTAGCTTATTTCACACAGTACAATGTTGTTCGGCAATGAAGATGTTTGTTTTCTCAGAAACTACTTTAGAAATGAGGCGAATCTACTAACTTGTACATCTTGTTAGATTACAAACTAGGAAAGTTTGAACTTGCTGCACTCAACCTTCTTTGTAGGAAAGCAAGTGATTCCTAGAACCGAATTTAGCTTATTCACACAGTACAATGTTGGCAATGAAGATGTTTGTTTTCTCAAGAAACTACTTTAGAAATGAGGCGAATCTACTAACTTGTACATCTTGTTAGATTACACAAACTAGGAAAGTTTGAACTTGCTGCACTCAACCTTCTTTGTAGGAAAGCAAGTGATTCCTAGAACGAATTAGCTTATTTCACACAGTACAATGTTCGGCAATGAAGATGTTTGTTTTCTCAAGAAACTACTTTAGAAATGAGGCGAATCTACTAACTTGTACATCTTGTTAGATTACACAAACTAGGAAAGTTTGACTTTGCACTCAACCTTCTTTGTAGGAAAGCAAGTGATTCCTAGAACAGAATTAGCTTATTTCACACAGTACAATGTTCGGCAATGAAGATGTTTGTTTTTCTCAAGAAACTACTTTAGAAATGAGGCGAATCTACTAACTTGTACATCTTGTTAGATTACACAAACTAGGAAAGTTTGAACTTGCTGCACTCAACCTTCTTTGTAGGAAAGCAAGTGATTCCTAGAACGAATTAGCTTATTTCACACAGTACAATGTTCGGCAATGAAGATGTTTGTTTTCTCAAGAAACTACTTTAGAAATGAGGCGAATCTACTAACTTGTACATCTTGTTAGATTACACAACTAGGAAAGTTTGAACTTGCTGCACTCAACCTTCTTTGTAGGAAAGCAAGTGATTCCTAGAACAGAATTAGCTTATTTCACACAGTACAATGTTTCGGCAATGAAGATGTTTGTTTTCTCAAGAAACTACTTTAGAAATGAGGCGAATCTACTAACTTGTACATCTTGTTAGATTACACAAACTAGGAAAGTTTGAACTTGCTGCACTCAACCTTCTTTGTAGGAAAGCAAGTGATTCCTAGAAACGAATTAGCTTATTTCACACAGTACAATGTTTGGCAATGAAGATGTTTGTTTTCTCAAGAAACTACTTTAGAAATGAGGTGAAATCTACTAACTTGTACATCTTGTTAGATTACACAAACTAGGAAAGTTTGAACTTGCTGCACTCAACCTTCTTTGTAGGAAAGCAAGTGATTCCTAGAACAATTAGCTTATTTCACACAGTACAATGTTCGGCAATGAAGATGTTTGTTTTTCAAGAAACTACTTTAGAAATGAGGCGAATCTACTAACTTGTACATCTTGTTAGATTACACAAACTAGGAAAGTTTGAACTTGCTGCACTCAACCTTCTTTGTAGGAAAGCAAGTGATTCCTAGAACGAATTAGCTTATTTCACACAGTACAATGTTCGGCAATGAAGATGTTTGTTTTCTCAAGAAACTACTTTAGAAATGAGGCGAATCTACTAACTTGTACATCTTGTTAGATTACACAAACTAGGAAAGTTTGAACTTGCTGCACTCAACCTTCTTTGTAGGAAAGCAAGTGATTCCTAGAACGAATTAGCTTATTTCACACAGTACAATGTTCGGCAATGAAGATGTTTGTTTTCTCAAGAAACTACTTTAGAAATGGCGAATCTACTAACTTGTACATCTTGTTAGATTACACAAACTAGGAAAGTTTGAACTTGCTGCACTCAACCTTCTTTGTAGGAAAGCAAGTGATTCCTAGAACCGAATTAGCTTATTTCACACAGTACAATGTTGGCAATGAAGATGTTTGTTTTCTCAGAAACTACTTTAGAAATGAGGCGAATCTACTAACTTGTACATCTTGTTAGATTACAAACAAACTAGGAAAGTTTGAACTTGCTGCACTCAACCTTCTTTGTAGGAAAGCAAGTGATTTCCTAGAACGAATTAGCTTATTTCACACAGTACAATGTTTGGCAATGAAGATGTTTGTTTTTCTCAAGAAACTACTTTAGAAATGAGGCGAATCTACTAACTTGTACATCTTGTTAGATTACACAAACTAGGAAAGTTTGAACTTGCTGCACTCAACCTTCTTTGTAGGAAAGCAAGTGATTCCTAGAACGAATTAGCTTATTTCACACAGTACAATGTTGGCAATGAAGATGTTTGTTTTTTCTCAGAAACTACTTTAGAAATGAGGCGAATCTACTAACTTGTACATCTTGTTAGATTACACAAACTAGGAAAGTTTGAACTTGCTGCACTCAACCTTCTTTGTAGGAAAGCAAGTGATTCCTAGAAACGAATTAGCTTATTTCACACAGTACAATGTTGGCAATGAAGATGTTTGTTTTCTCAGAAACTACTTTAGAAATGAGGCGAATCTACTAACTTGTACATCTTGTTAGATTACACAAACTAGGAAAGTTTGAACTTGCTGCACTCAACCTTCTTTGTAGGAAAGCAAGTGATTCCTAGAAGAACCAATTAGCTTATTTCACACAGTACAATGTTCGGCAATGAAGATGTTTGTTTTCTCAAGAAACTACTTTAGAAATGGCGAATCTACTAACTTGTACATCTTGTTAGATTACACAAACTAGGAAAGTTTGAACTTGCTGCACTCAACCTTCTTTGTAGGAAAGCAAGTGATTCCTAGAACCGAATTAGCTTATTTCACACAGTACAATGTTGGCAATGAAGATGTTTGTTTTCTCAAGAAACTACTTTAGAAATGAGGCGAATCTACTAACTTGTACATCTTGTTAGATTACACAAACTAGGAAAGTTTGAACTTGCTGCACTCAACCTTCTTTGTAGGAAAGCAAGTGATTCCTAGAACGAATTAGCTTATTTCACACAGTACAATGTTCGGCAATGAAGATGTTTGTTTTCTCAAGAAACTACTTTAGAAATGAGGCGAATCTACTAACTTGTACATCTTGTTAGATTACACAAACTAGGAAAGTTTGAACTTGCTGCACTCAACCTTCTTTGTAGGAAAGCAAGTGAGTCCTAGAACCGAATTAGCTTATTTCACACAGTACAATGTTCGGCAATGAAGATGTTTGTTTTCTCAAGAAACTACTTTAGAAATGAGGCGAATCTACTAACTTGTACATCTTGTTAGATTACACAAACTAGGAAAGTTTGAACTTGCTGCACTCAACCTTCTTTGTAGGAAAGCAAGTGATTCCTAGAACCGAATTAGCTTATTTCACACAGTACAATGTTTGGCAATGAAGATGTTTGTTTTCTCAAGAAACTACTTTAGAAATGAGGCGAATCTAACTTGTACATCTTTTAGATTACACAAACTAGGAAAGTTTGAACTTGCTGCACTCAACCTTCTTTGTAGGAAAGCAAGTGATTCCTAGAACGAATTAGCTTATTTCACACAGTACAATGTTGGCAATGAAGATGTTTGTTTTCTCAAGAAACTACTTTAGAAATGAGGCGAATCTACTAACTTGTACATCTTGTTAGATTACAAACTAGGAAAGTTTGAACTTGCTGCACTCAACCTTCTTTGTAGGAAAGCAAGTGATTCCTAGAACGAATTAGCTTATTTCACACAGTACAATGTTTGGCAATGAAGATGTTTGTTTTCTCAAGAAACTACTTTAGAAATGGCGAATCTACTAACTTGTACATCTTGTTAGATTACACAAACTAGGAAAGTTTGAACTTGCTGCACTCAACCTTCTTTGTAGGAAAGCAAGTGATTCCTAGAACGAATTAGCTTATTTCACACAGTACAATGTTGGCAATGAAGATGTTTGTTTTTCTCAAACTACTTTAGAAATGAGGCGAATCTACTAACTTGTACATCTTGTTAGATTACACAAACTAGGAAAGTTTGAACTTGCTGCACTCAACCTTCTTTGTAGGAAAGCAAGTGATTCCTAGAACCGAATTAGCTTATTTCACACAGTACAATGTTCGGCAATGAAGATGTTTGTTTTCTCAAGAAACTACTTTAGAAATGAGGCGAATCTACTAACTTGTACATCTTAGATTACACAAACTAGGAAAGTTTGAACTTGCTGCACTCAACCTTCTTTGTAGGAAAGCAAGTGATTCCTAGAAGAACGAATTAGCTTATTTCACACAGTACAATGTTGGCAATGAAGATGTTTGTTTTCTCAAGAAACTACTTTAGAAATGAGGCGAATCTACTAACTTGTACATCTTGTTAGATTACACAAACTAGGAAAGTTTGAACTTGCTGCACTCAACCTTCTTTGTAGGAAAGCAAGTGATTCCTAGAACCGAATTAGCTTATTTCACACAGTACAATGTTGGCAATGAAGATGTTTGTTTTCTCAGAAACTACTTTAGAAATGAGGCGAATCTACTAACTTGTACATCTTGTTAGATTACACAAACTAGGAAAGTTTGAACTTGCTGCACTCAACCTTCTTTGTAGGAAAGCAAGTGATTCCTAGAACCGAATTAGCTTATTTTCACACAGTACAATGTTTGGCAATGAAGATGTTTGTTTTCTCAAGAAACTACTTTAGAAATGAATCGAATCTACTAACTTGTACATCTTGTTAGATTACACAAACTAGGAAAGTTTGAACTTGCTGCACTCAACCTTCTTTGTAGGAAAGCAAGTGATTCCTAGAACCGAATTAGCTTATTTCACACAGTACAATGTTTGGCAATGAAGATGTTTGTTTTCTCAAGAAACTACTTTAGAAATGAGGCGAATCTACTAACTTGTACATCTTGTTAGATTACACAAACTAGGAAAGTTTGAACTTGCTGCACTCAACCTTCTTTGTAGGAAAGCAAGTGATTCCTAGAACGAATTAGCTTATTTCACACAGTACAATGTTTGGCAATGAGATGTTTGTTTTCTCTCAGAAACTACTTTAGAAATGAGGCGAATCTACTAACTTGTACATCTTGTTAGATTACACAAACTAGGAAAGTTTGAACTTGCTGCACTCAACCTTCTTTGTAGGAAAGCAAGTGATTCCTAGAACGAATTAGCTTATTTCACACAGTACAATGTTCGGCAATGAAGAAGATTTTTTTTCTCAGAAACTACTTTAGAAATGAGGCGAATCTACTAACTTGTACATCTTGTTAGATTACACAAACTAGGAAAGTTTGAACTTGCTGCACTCAACCTTCTTTGTAGGAAAAAGCAAGTGATTCCTAGAACCGAATTAGCTTATTTCACACAGTACAATGTTCGGCAATGAAGATGTTTGTTTTCTCAAGAAACTACTTTAGAAATGAGGCGAATCTACTAACTTGTACATCTTGTTAGATTACACAAACTAGGAAAGTTTGAACTTGCTGCACTCAACCTTCTTTTTGTAGGAAAGCAAGTGATTCCTAGAACCGAATTAGCTTATTTCACACAGTACAATGTTTGGCAATGAAGATGTTTGTTTTCTCAAGAAACTACTTTAGAAATGAGGCGAATCTACTAACTTGTACATCTTGTTAGATTACACAAACTAGGAAAGTTTGAACTTGCTGCACTCAACCTTCTTTGTAGGGAAGCAAGTGATTCCTAGAACCGAATTACTTATTTTTCACACAGTACAATGTTCGGCAATGAAGATGTTTGTTTTCTCAAGAAACTACTTTAGAAATGAGGCGAATCTACTAACTTGTACATCTTGTTAGATTACACAAACTAGGAAAGTTTGAACTTGCTGCACTCAACCTTCTTTGTAGGAAAGCAAGTGATTCCTAGAACGAATTAGCTTATTTCACACAGTACAATGTTCGGCAATGAAGATGTTTGTTTTCTCAAGAAACTACTTTAGAAATGAGGCGAATCTACTAACTTGTACATCTTGTTAGATTACACAAACTAGGAAAGTTTGAACTTGCTGCACTCAACCTTCTTTGTAGGAAAGCAAGTGATTCCTAGAACAATTAGCTTATTTCACACAGTACAATGTTGGCAATGAAGATGTTTGTTTTCTCAAGAAACTACTTTAGAAATGAGGCGAATCTACTAACTTGTACATCTTGTTAGATTACACAAACTACTAGGAAAGTTTGAACTTGCTGCACTCAACCTTTTGTAGGAAAGCAAGTGATTCCTAGAACGAATTAGCTTATTTCACACAGTACAATGTTCGGCAATGAAGATGTTTGTTTTCTCAAGAAACTACTTTAGAAATGAGGCGAATCTACTAACTTGTACATCTTGTTAGATTACACAAACTAGGAAAGTTTGAACTTGCTGCACTCAACCTTCTTTGTAGGAAAGCAAGTGATTCCTAGAACGAATTAGCTTATTTCACACAGTACAATGTTCGGCAATGAAGATGTTTGTTTTCTCAAGAAACTACTTTAGAAATGAGGCGAATCTACTAACTTGTACATCTTGTTAGATTACACAAACTAGGAAAGTTTGAACTTGCTGCACTCAACCTTCTTTGTAGGAGGAAAGCAAGTGATTCCTAGAACGAATTAGCTTATTTCACACAGTACAATGTTGGCAATGAAGATGTTTGTTTTCTCAAGAAACTACTTTAGAAATGAGGCGAATCTACTAACTTGTACATCTTGTTAGATTACACAAACTAGGAAAGTTTGAACTTGCTGCACTCAACCTTCTTTGTAGGAAAGCAAGTGATTCCTAGAACGAATTAGCTTATTTCACACAGTACAATGTTTGGCAATGAAGATGTTTGTTTTCTCAAGAAACTACTTTAGAAATGAGGCGAATCTACTAACTTGTACATCTTGTTAGATTACACAAACTAGGAAAGTTTGAACTTGCTGCACTCAACCTTCTTTGTAGGAAAGCAAGTGATTCCTAGAACCGAATTAGCTTATTTCACACAGTACAATGTTTGGCAATGAAGATGTTTGATTTCTCAAGAAACTACTTTAGAAATGAGGCGAATCTACTAACTTGTACATCTTCTTAGATTACACAAACTAGGAAGTTTGAACTTGCTGCACTCAACCTTCTTTGTAGGAAAGCAAGTGATTCCTAGAACGAATTAGCTTATTTCACACAGTACAATGTTGGCAATGAAGATGTTTGTTTTCTCAAGAAACTACTTTAGAAATGAGGCGAATCTACTAACTTGTACATCTTGTTAGATTACACAACTAGGAAAGTTTTGAACTTGCTGCACTCAACCTTCTTTGTAGGAAAGCAAGTGATTCCTAGAACAATTAGCTTATTTCACACAGTACAATGTTCGGCAATGAAGATGTTTGTTTTCTCAAGAAACTACTTTAGAAATGAGGCGAATCTACTAACTTGTACATCTTGTTAGATTACACAAACTAGGAAAGTTTGAACTTGCTGCACTCAACCTTCTTTGTAGGAAAGCAAGTGATTCCTAGAACGAATTAGCTTATTTCACACAGTACAATGTGTTGGCAATGAAGATGTTTGTTTTCTCAAGAAACTACTTTAGAAATGAGGCGAATCTACTAACTTGTACATCTTGTTAGATTACACAAACTAGGAAAGTTTGAACTTTGCACTCAACCTTCTTTGTAGGAAAGCAAGTGATTCCTAGAACCGAATTAGCTTATTTCACACAGTACAATGTTGGGCAATGAAGATGTTTGTTTTCTCAAGAAACTACTTTAGAAATGAGGCGAATCTACTAACTTGTACATCTTTTAGATTACAAACTAGGAAAGTTTGAACTTGCTGCACTCAACCTTCTTTGTAGGAAAGCAAGTGATTCCTAGAACGAATTAGCTTATTTCACACAGTACAATGTTCGGCAATGAAGATGTTTGTTTTCTCAAGAAACTACTTTAGAAATGAGGCGAATCTACTAACTTGTACATCTTGTTAGATTACACAAACTAGGAAAGTTTGAACTTGCTGCACTCAACCTTCTTTGTAGGAAAGCAAGTGATTCCTAGAACGAATTAGCTTATTTCACACAGTACAATGTTCGGCAATGAAGATGTTTGTTTTCTCAAGAAACTACTTTAGAAATGAGGCGAATCTACTAACTTGTACATCTTGTTAGATTACACAAACTAGGAAAGTTTGAACTTGCTGCACTCAACCTTCTTTGTAGGAAAGCAAGTGATTCCTAGAACAATTAGCTTATTTCACACAGTACAATGTTGGGCAATGAAGATGTTTGTTTTCTCAAGAAACTACTTTAGAAATGAGGCGAATCTACTAACTTGTACATCTTGTTAGATTACACAAACTAGGAAAGTTTGAACTTGCTGCACTCAACCTTCTTTGTAGGAAAGCAAGTGATTCCTAGAACGAATTAGCTTATTTCACACAGTACAATGTTCGGCAATGAAGATGTTTGTTTTTTCTCAGAAACTACTTTAGAAATGAGGCGAATCTACTAACTTGTACATCTTGTTAGATTACACAAACTAGGAAAGTTTGAACTGCACTCAACCTTCTTTGTAGGAAAGCAAGTGATTCCTAGAACAGAATTAGCTTATTCACACAGTACAATGTTCGGCAATGAAGATGTTTGTTTTCTCAAGAAACTACTTTAGAAATGAGGCGAATCTACTAACTTGTACATCTTGTTAGATTACACAAACTAGGAAAGTTTGAACTTGCTGCACTCAACCTTCTTTGTAGGAAAGCAAGTGATTCCTAGAACGAATTAGCTTATTTCACACAGTACAATGTTTGGCAATGAAGATGTTTGTTTTCTCTCAAGAAACTACTTTAGAAATGAGGCGAATCTACTAACTTGTACATCTTGTTAGATTACACAAACTAGGAAAGTTTGAACTTGCTGCACTCAACCTTCTTTGTAGGAAAGCAAGTGATTCCTAGAACGAATTAGCTTATTTCACACAGTACAATGTTCGGCAATGAAGATGTTTGTTTTCTCAAGAAACTACTTTAGAAATGAGGTGAATCTACTAACTTGTACATCTTGTTAGATTACACAAACTAGGAAAGTTTGAACTTGCTGCACTCAACCTTCTTTGTAGGAAAGCAAGTGATTCCTAGAACCAATTAGCTTATTTCACACAGTACAATGTTCGGCAATGAAGATGTTTGTTTTCTCAAGAAACTACTTTAGAAATGGCGAATCTACTAACTTGTACATCTTGTTAGATTACACAAACTAGGAAAGTTTGAACTTGCTGCACTCAACCTTCTTTTTAGGAAAGCAAGTGATTCCTAGAACGAATTAGCTTATTTCACACAGTACAATGTTGGCAATGAAGATGTTTGTTTTTTCTCAGAAACTACTTTAGAAATGAGGCGAATCTACTAACTTGTACATCTTGTTAGATTACACAAACTAGGAAAGTTTGAACTTGCTGCACTCAACCTTCTTTGTAGGAAGCAAGTGATTCCTAGAAACGAATTAGCTTATTTCACACAGTACAATGTTTGGCAATGAAGATGTTTGTTTTCTCAAGAAACTACTTTAGAAAATGGCGAATCTACTAACTTGTACATCTTGTTAGATTACACAAACTAGGAAAGTTTGAACTTGCTGCACTCAACCTTCTTTGTAGGAAAGCAAGTGATTCCTAGAACCGAATTAGCTTATTTCACACAGTACAATGTTGGCAATGAAGATGTTTGTTTTCTCAAGAAACTACTTTAGAAATGAGGAATCTACTAACTTGTACATCTTGTTAGATTACACAAACTAGGAAAGTTTGAACTTGCTGCACTCAACCTTCTTTGTAGGAAAGCAAGTGATTCCTAGAACGAATTAGCTTATTTCACACAGTACAATGTTCGGCAATGAAGATGTTTGTTTTCTCAGAAACTACTTTAGAAATGAGGCGAATCTACTAACTTGTACATCTTGTTTAGATTACAAACTAGGAAAGTTTGAACTTGCTGCACTCAACCTTCTTTGTAGGAAAGCAAGTGATTCCTAGAACCGAATTAGCTTATTTCACACAGTACAATGTTCGGCAATGAAGATGTTTGTTTTCTCAAGAAACTACTTTAGAAATGAGGCGAATCTACTAACTTGTACATCTTGTTAGATTACACAAACTAGGAAAGTTTGAACTTGCTGCACTCAACCTTCTTTGTAGGAAAGCAAGTGATTCCTAGAACGAATTAGCTTATTTCACACAGTACAATGTTCGGCAATGAAGATGTTTGTTTTCTCAAGAAACTACTTTAGAAATGAGGCGAATCTACTAACTTGTACATCTTGTTAGATTACACAAACTAGGAAAGTTTGAACTTGCTGCTCTCAACCTTCTTTGTAGGAAAGCAAGTGATTCCTAGAACCGAATTAGCTTATTTCACACAGTACAATGTTAGGCAATGAAGATGTTTGTTTTTTCAAGAAACTACTTTAGAAATGAGGCGAATCTACTAACTTGTACATCTTGTTAGATTTACAAACTAGGAAAGTTTGAACTTGCTGCACTCAACCTTCTTTGTAGGAAAGCAAGTGATTCCTAGAACGAATTAGCTTATTTCACACAGTACAATGTTCGGCAATGAAGATGTTTGTTTTCTCAAGAAACTACTTTAGAAATGAGGCGAATCTACTAACTTGTACATCTTGTTAGATTACACAAACTAGGAAAGTTTGAACTTGCTGCACTCAACCTTCTTTGTAGGAAAGCAAGTGATTCCTAGAACCAATTAGCTTATTTCACACAGTACAATGTTCGGGCAATGAAGATGTTTGTTTTCTCAAGAAACTACTTTAGAAAATGGCGAATCTACTAACTTGTACATCTTGTTAGATTACACAAACTAGGAAAGTTTGAACTTGCTGCACTCAACCTTCTTTGTAGGAAAGCAAGTGATTCCTAGAACGAATTAGCTTATTTCACACAGTACAATGTTTGGCAATGAAGATGTTTTGTTTTCTCAAGAAACTACTTTAGAAATGAGGAATCTACTAACTTGTACATCTTGTTAGATTACACAAACTAGGAAAGTTTGAACTTGCTGCACTCAACCTTCTTTGTAGGAAAGCAAGTGATTCCTAGAACCGAATTAGCTTATTTCACACAGTACAATGTTGGCAATGAAGATGTTTGTTTTCTCAAGAAACTACTTTAGAAATGAGGCGAATCTACTAACTTGTACATCTTGTTAGATTACACAAACTAGGAAAGTTTGAACTTGCTGCACTCAACCTTCTTTGTAGGAAAGCAAGTGATTCCTAGAAACGAATTAGCTTATTTCACACAGTACAATGTTCGGCAATGAAGATGTTGTTTTTCTCTCAGAAAGAAACTTTAGAAATGAGGCGAATCTACTAACTTGTACATCTTGTTAGATTACACAAACTAGGAAAGTTTGAACTTGCTGCACTCAACCTTCTTTGTAGGAAAGCAAGTGATTCCTAGAAACGAATTAGCTTATTTCACACAGTACAATGTTCGGCAATGAAGATGTTTGTTTTCTCAAGAAACTACTTTAGAAATGAGGCGAATCTACTAACTTGTACATCTTGTTAGATTACACAAACTAGGAAAGTTTGAACTTGCACTCAACCTTCTTTGTAGGAAAGCAAGTGATTCCTAGAACGAATTAGCTTATTTCACACAGTACAATGTTGGCAATGAAGATGTTTGTTTTCTCAAGAAACTACTTTAGAAATGAGGCGAATCTACTAACTTGTACATCTTGTTAGATTACACAAACTAGGAAAGTTTGAACTTGCTGCACTCAACCTTCTTTGTAGGAAAGCAAGTGATTCCTAGAACGAATTAGCTTATTTCACACAGTACAATGTTGGCAATGAAGATGTTTGTTTTCTCAAAAAACTACTTTAGAAATGAGGCGAATCTACTAACTTGTACATCTTGTTAGATTACACAAACTAGGAAAGTTTGAACTTGCTGCACTCAACCTTCTTTGTAGGAAAGCAAGTGATTCCTAGAACCGAATTAGCTTATTTCACACAGTACAATGTTGGCAATGAAGATGTTTGTTTTCTCAGAAACTACTTTAGAAATGAGGCGAATCTACTAACTTGTACATCTTGTTAGATTACACAAACTAGGAAAGTTTGAACTTGCTGCACTCAACCTTCTTTGTAGGAAAGCAAGTGATTCCTAGAACGAATTAGCTTATTTCACACAGTACAATGTTAGGCAATGAAGATGTTTGTTTTCTCAAGAAACTACTTTAGAAATGGCGAATCTAACTTGTACATCTTGTTAGATTACACAAACTAGGAAAGTTTGAACTTGCTGCACTCAACCTTCTTTGTAGGAAAGCAAGTGATTCCTAGAACGAATTAGCTTATTTCACACAGTACAATGTTTGGCATGAAGATGTTTGTTTTCTCAGAAACTACTTTAGAAATGAGGCGAATCTACTAACTTGTACATCTTGTTAGATTACACAAACTAGGAAAGTTTGAACTTGCTGCACTCACTCCTTCTTCTTTGGAAAGCAAGTGATTCCTAGAACGAATTAGCTTATTTCACACAGTACAATGTTTGGCAATGAAGATTTGTTTTCTCAAGAAACTACTTTAGAAAAATGAGGCGAATCTACTAACTTGTACATCTTGTTAGATTACACAAACTAGGAAAGTTTGAACTTGCTGCACTCAACCTTCTTTGTAGGAAAGCAAGTGATTCCTAGAACCGAATTAGCTTATTTCACACAGTACAATGTTAGGCGGCAATGAAGATGTTTGTTTTCTCAAGAAACTACTTTAGAAATGAGGCGAATCTACTAACTTGTACATCTTGTTAGATTACACAAACTAGGAAAGTTTGAACTTGCTGCACTCAACCTTCTTTGTAGGAAAGCAAGTGATTCCTAGAACCGAATTAGCTATTTTCACACAGTACAATGTTCGGCAATGAAGATGTTTGTTTTCTCAGAAACTACTTTAGAAATGGCGAATCTACTAACTTGTACATCTTGTTAGATTACACAAACTAGGAAAGTTTGAACTTGCTGCACTCAACCTTCTTTGTAGGAAAGCAAGTGATTCCTAGAACGAATTAGCTTATTTCACACAGTACAATGTTCGGCAATGAAGATGTTTGTTTTCTCAAGAAACTACTTTAGAAATGAGGCGAATCTACTAACTTGTACATCTTGTTAGATTACACAAACTAGGAAAGTTTGAACTTGCTGCACTCAACCTTCTTTGTAGGAAAGCAAGTGATTCCTAGAACAATTAGCTTATTTCACACAGTACAATGTTGGCAATGAAGATGTTTGTTTTCTCAAGAAACTACTTTAGAAATGAGGCGAATCTACTAACTTGTACATCTTGTTAGATTACACAAACTAGGAAAGTTTGAACTTGCTGCACTCAACCTTCTTTGTAGGAAAGCAAGTGATTCCTAGAACCGAATTAGCTTATTTCACACAGTACAATGTTCGGCAATGAAGATGTTTGTTTTCTCAAGAAACTACTTTAGAAATGGGCGAATCTACTAACTTGTACATCTTGTTAGATTACACAAACTAGGAAAGTTTGAACTTGCTGCACTCAACCTTCTTTGTAGGAAAGCAAGTGATTCCTAGAACGAATTAGCTTATTTCACACAGTACAATGTTAGGCAATGAAGATGTTTGTTTTCTCAAGAAACTACTTTAGAAATGAGGCAGATCTACTAACTTGTACATCTTGTTAGATTACACAAACTAGGAAAGTTTGAACTTGCTGCACTCAACCTTCTTTTTGTAGGAAAGCAAGTGATTCCTAGAACCAATTAGCTTATTTCACACAGTACAATGTTAGGCAATGAAGATGTTTGTTTTCTCAAGAAACTACTTTAGAAATGAGGCGAATCTACTAACTTGTACATCTTGTTAGATTACACAAACTAGGAAAGTTTGAACTTGCTGCACTCAACCTTCTTTGTAGGAAAGCAAGTGATTCCTAGAACGAATTAGCTTATTTCACACAGTACAATGTTCGGCAATGAAGATGTTTGTTTTCTCAAGAAACTACTTTAGAAATGAGGCGAATCTACTAACTTGTACATCTTGTTAGATTACACAAACTAGGAAAGTTTGAACTTGCTGCACTCAACCTTCTTTGTAGGAAAGCAAGTGATTCCTAGAACAGAATTAGCTTATTTCACACAGTACAATGTTGGCAATGAAGATGTTTGTTTTCTCAAGAAACTACTTTAGAAATGAGGCGAATCTACTAACTTGTACATCTTGTTAGATTACACAAACTAGGAAAGTTTTGACTTGCTGCACTCAACCTTCTTTGTAGGAAAGCAAGTGATTCCTAGAACCGAATTAGCTTATTTCACACAGTACAATGTTCGGCAATGAAGATGTTTGTTTTCTCAGAAACTACTTTAGAAATGTTTGAATCTACTAACTTGTAATCTTGTTAGATTACACAAACTAGGAAAGTTTGAACTTGCTGCACTCAACCTTCTTTGTAGGAAAGCAAGTGATTCCTAGAACCGAATTAGCTTATTTCACACAGTACAATGTTCGGCAATGAAGATGTTTGTTTTCTCAAGAAACTACTTTAGAAATGAGGCGAATCTACTAACTTGTACATCTTGTTAGATTACACAAACTAGGAAAGTTTGAACTTGCTGCACTCAACCTTCTTTGTAGGAAAGCAAGTGATTCCTAGAACGAATTAGCTTATTTCACACAGTACAATGTTCGGCAATGAAGATGTTTGTTTTCTCAAGAAACTACTTTAGAAATGAGGTGAATCTACTAACTTGTACATCTTGTTAGATTACACAAACTAGGAAAGTTTGAACTTGCTGCACTCAACCTTCTTTGTAGGAAAGCAAGTGATTCCTAGAACCGAATTAGCTTATTTCACACAGTACAATGTTCGGCAATGAAGATGTTTGTTTTCTCAGAAACTACTTTAGAATGAGGCGAATCTACTAACTTGTACATCTTGTTAGATTACACAAACTAGGAAAGTTTGAACTTGCTGCACTCAACCTTCTTTGTAGGAAAGCAAGTGATTCCTAGAAACAATTAGCTTATTTCACACAGTACAATGTTTGGCAATGAAGATGTTTGTTTTCTCAAGAAACTACTTTAGAAATGAGGCGAATCTACTACTTGTACATCTTGTTAGATTACACAAACTAGGAAAGTTTGAACTTGCTGCACTCAACCTTCTTTAGGAAAGCAAGTGATTCCTAGAACCGAATTAGCTTATTTCACACAGTACAATGTTAGGCAATGAAGATGTTTGTTTTCTCAAGAAACTACTTTAGAAATGAGGCGAATCTACTAACTTGTACATCTTGTTAGATTACACAAACTAGGAAAGTTTGAACTTGCTGCACTCAACCTTCTTTGTAGGAAAGCAAGTGATTCCTAGAACAATTAGCTTATTTCACACAGTACAATGTTGGCAATGAAGATGTTTGTTTTCTCAAGAAACTACTTTAGAAATGAGGCGAATCTACTAACTTGTACATCTTGTTAGATTACACAAACTAGGAAAGTTTGAACTTGCTGCACTCAACCTTCTTTGTAGGAAAGCAAGTGATTCCTAGAACCGAATTAGCTTATTTCACACAGTACAATGTTGGCAATGAAGATGTTTGTTTTCTCAAGAAACTACTTTAGAAATGAGGCGAATCTACTAACTTGTACATCTTGTTAGATTACACAAACTAGGAAAGTTTTGAACTTGCTGCACTCAACCTTCTTTGTAGGAAAGCAAGTGATTCCTAGAACCGAATTAGCTTATTTCACACAGTACAATGTTCGGCAATGAAGATGTTTGTTTTCTCAAACTACTTTAGAAATGAGGGTGAATCTACTAACTTGTACATCTTGTTAGATTACACAAAACTAGGAAAGTTTGAACTTGCTGCACTCAACCTTCTTTGTAGGAAAGCAAGTGATTCCTAGAACGAATTAGCTTATTTCACACAGTACAATGTTGGCAATGAAGATGTTTGTTTTCTCAAGAAACTACTTTAGAAATGAGGCGAATCTACTAACTTGTACATCTTGTTAGATTACACAAACTAGGAAAGTTTGAACTTGCTGCACTCAACCTTCTTTGTAGGAAAGCAAGTGATTCCTAGAACAAATTAGCTTATTTCACACAGTACAATGTTTGGCAATGAAGATGTTTGTTTTCTCAAGAAACTACTTTAGAAATGAGGCGAATCTACTAACTTGTACATCTTGTTAGATTACACAAACTAGGAAAGTTTGAACTTGCTGCACTCAACCTTCTTTGTAGGAAAGCAAGTGATTCCTAGAACAGAATTAGCTTATTTCACACAGTACATGTTGTTGGCAATGAAGATGTTTGTTTTCTCAAGAAACTACTTTAGAAATGAGGCGAATCTACTAACTTGTACATCTTGTTAGATTACACAAACTAGGAAAGTTTGAACTTGCTGCACTCAACCTTCTTTGTAGGAAAGCAAGTGATTCCTAGAACAGAATTAGCTTATTTCACACAGTACAATGTTCGGCAATGAAGATGTTTGTTTTCTCAAAAACTACTTTAGAAATGAGGCGAATCTACTAACTTGTACATCTTGTTAGATTACACAAACTAGGAAAGTTTGAACTTGCTGCACTCAACCTTCTTTGTAGGAAAGCAAGTGATTCCTAGAACCAAATTAGCTTATTTCACACAGTACAATGTTGGCAATGAAGATGTTTGTTTTCTCAAGAAACTACTTTAGAAATGAGGCGAATCTACTAACTTGTACATCTTGTTAGATTACACAAACTAGGAAAGTTTGAACTTGCTGCACTCAACCTTCTTTGTAGGAAAGCAAGTGATTCCTAGAACCGAATTAGCTTATTTCACACAGTACAATGTTGGCAATGAAGATGTTTGTTTTCTCAGAAACTACTTTAGAAATGAGGCGAATCTACTAACTTGTACATCTTGTTAGATTACACAAACTAGGAAAGTTTGAACTTGCTGCACTCAACCTTCTTTGTAGGAAAGCAAGTGATTCCTAGAAACGAATTAGCTTATTTCACACAGTACAATGTTAGGCAATGAAGATGTTTGTTTTCTCAAGAAACTACTTTAGAAATGAGGCGAATCTACTAACTTGTACATCTTGTTAGATTACACAAACTAGGAAAGTTTGAACTTGCTGCACTCAACCTTCTTTGTAGGAAAGCAAGTGATTCCTAGAACAGAATTAGCTTATTTCACACAGTACAATGTTGGCAATGAAGATGTTTGTTTTCTCAAGAAACTACTTTAGAAATGAGGCGAATCTACTACTTGTACATCTTGTTAGATTACACAAACTAGGAAAGTTTGAACTTGCTGCACTCAACCTTCTTTGTAGGAAAGCAAGTGATTCCTAGAACCGAATTAGCTTATTTCACACAGTACAATGTTGGCAATGAAGATGTTTGTTTTCTCAAGAAACTACTTTAGAAATGAGGGTGAATCTACTAACTTGTACATCTTGTTAGATTACACAAACTAGGAAAGTTTGAACTTGCTGCACTCAACCTTCTTTGTAGGGAAGCAAGTGATTCCTAGAACAATTAGCTTATTTCACACAGTACAATGTTAGGCAATGAAGATGTTTGTTTTCTCAAGAAACTACTTTAGAAATGAGGTGAATCTACTAATTCTTGTACATCTTGTTAGATTACACAAACTAGGAAAGTTTGAACTTGCTGCACTCAACCTTCTTTGTAGGAAAGCAAGTGATTCCTAGAACCAAATTAGCTTATTTCACACAGTACAATGTTCAGCAATGAAGATGTTTGTTTTCTCAAGAAACTACTTTAGAAATGAGGTGAATCTACTAACTTGTACATCTTGTTAGATTACACAAACTAGGAAAGTTTGAACTTGCTGCACTCAACCTTCTTTGTAGGAAAGCAAGTGATTCCTAGAACCGAATTAGCTTATTTCACACAGTACAATGTTAGGCAATGAAGATGTTTGTTTTCTCAAGAAACTACTTTAGAAATGAGGCGAATCTACTAACTTGTACATCTTGTTAGATTACACAAACTAGGAAAGTTTGAACTTGCTGCACTCAACCTTCTTTGTAGGAAAGCAAGTGATTCCTAGAACCGAATTAGCTTATTTCACACAGTACAATGTTTGGCAATGAAGATGTTTGTTTTCTCAAGAAACTACTTTAGAAATGAGTCGAATCTACTAACTTGTACATCTTGTTAGATTACACAAACTAGGAAAGTTTGAACTTGCTGCACTCAACCTTCTTTGTAGGAAAGCAAGTGATTCCTAGAACCAAATTAGCTTATTTCACACAGTACAATGTTTGGCAATGAAGATGTTTGTTTTCTCAAGAAACTACTTTAGAAATGAGGCGAATCTACTACCTTGTACATCTTGTTAGATTACACAAACTAGGAAAGTTTGAACTTGCTGCACTCAACCTTCTTTGTAGGAAAGCAAGTGATTCCTAGAACCGAATTAGCTTATTTCACACAGTACAATGTTGGCCAAAAGATGTTTGTTTTCTCAAGAAACTACTTTAGAAATGAGGTGAATCTACTAAGTTTTACATCTTGTTAGATTACACAAACTAGGAAAGTTTGAACTTGCTGCACTCAACCTTCTTTGTAGGAAAGCAAGTGATTCCTAGAACAATTAGCTTATTTCACACAGTACAATGTTTGGCAATGAAGATGTTTGTTTTCTCAAAAACTACTTTAGAAATGAGGCGAATCTACTAACTTGTACATCTTGTTAGATTACACAAACTAGGAAAGTTTGAACTTGCTGCACTCACCTTCTTTTGTAGGAAAGCAAGTGATTCCTAGAACCGAATTAGCTTATTTTCACACAGTACAATGTTTGGGCAATGAAGATGTTTGTTTTCTCAAAAACTACTTTAGAAATGAGGGCGAATCTACTAACTTGTACATCTTGTTAGATTACACAAACTAAGGAAAGTTTGAACTTGCTGCACTCAACCTTCTTTGTAGGAAAGCAAGTGATTCCTAGAACGAATTAGCTTATTTCACACAGTACAATGTTGGCAATGAAGATGTTTGTTTTCTCAAAACTACTTTGAAAATGAGGTGAATCTACTAAGTTTTACATCTTGTTACACATTACACAAACTAGGAAAGTTTGAACTTGCTGCACTCAACCTTCTTTGTAGGAAAGCAAGTGATTCCTAGAACAGAATTAGCTTATTTCACACAGTACAATGTTCGGCAATGAAGATGTTTGTTTTCTCAAGAAACTACTTTAGAAATGAGGCGAATCTACTAACGTTTGTACATCTTGTTAGATTACACAAACTAGGAAAGTTTGAACTTGCTGCACTCAACCTTCTTTGTAGGAAAGCAAGTGATTCCTAGAACCAATTAGCTTATTTCACACAGTACAATGTTTGGCAATGAAGATGTTTGTTTTCTCTCAAGAAACTACTTTAGAAATGAGGTGAAATCTACTAACTTGTACATCTTGTTAGATTACACAAACTAGGAAAGTTTGAACTTGCTGCACTCAACCTTCTTTGTAGGAAAGCAAGTGATTCCTAGAACCCGAATTAGCTTATTTCACACAGTACAATGTTTGGCAATGAAGATGTTTGTTTTCTAAAGAAACTACTTTAGAAATGAGGCGAATCTACTAACTTGTACATCTTGTTAGATTACACAAACTAGGAAAGTTTGAACTTGCTGCACTCAACCTTCTTTGTAGGAAAGCAAGTGATTCCTAGAACCGAATTAGCTTATTTCACACAGTACAATGTTTGGCAATGAAGATGTTTGTTTTCTCAAGAAACTACTTTAGAAATGAGGCGAATCTACTAACTTGTACATCTTGTTAGATTACACAAACTAGGAAAGTTTGAACTTGCTGCACTCAACCTTCTTTGTAGGAAAGCAAGTGATTCCTAGAACCAATTAGCTTATTTCACACAGTACAATGTTCGGCAATGAAGATGTTTGTTTTCTCAAGAAACTACTTTAGAAATGGGCGAATCTACTAACTTGTACATCTTGTTAGATTACACAAACTAGGAAAGTTTGAACTTGCTGCACTCAACCTTCTTTGTAGGAAAGCAAGTGATTCCTAGAAGAATGGAACTTGCTCATTTCACACAGTACAATGTTAAACAATGAAGATGTTTGTTTTCTCAAGAAACTACTTTAGAAATGATGTGGAATCTACTAACTTGTACATCTTGTCAGATTACACAAACTAGGAAAGTTTGAACTTGCTGCACTCAACCTTCTTTGTAGGAAAGCAAGTGATTCCTAGAAACGAACAAGCTTATTTCACACAGTACAATGTTCGGCAATGAAGATGTTTGTTTTCTCAACAAACTACTTTAGAAAGGAGGTGAATCTACTAACTTGTACATCTTTTTAGATTACACAAACTAGGAAAGTTTGAACTTGCTGCACTCAACCTTCTTTGTAGGAAAGCAAGTGATTCCTAGAACGAATTAGCTTATTTCACACAGTACAATGTTCAGGCAATGAAGATGTTTGTTTTCTCAAGAAACTACTTTAGAAATGAGGAATCTACTAACTTGTACATCTTGTTAGATTACACAAACTAGGAAAGTTTGAACTTTGCACTCAACCTTCTTTGTAGGAAAGCAAGTGATTCCTAGAAACGAATTAGCTTATTTCACACAGTACAATGTTAGGCAATGAAGATGTTTGTTTTCTCAACAAACTATTTTAGAAATGAGGTGAATCTGCTAAGTTGTGCATCTTGTTAGATTACACAAACTAGGAAAGTTTGAACTTGCTGCACTCAACCTTCTTTGTAGGAAAGCAAGTGATTCCTAGAACCGAAATAGCTTATTTCACACAGTACAATGTTGGGCAATAAAGATGTTTGTTTTCTCAAAACTACTTTAGAAATGAGGCGAATCTACTAACTTGTACATCTTGTTAGATTACACAAACTAGGAAAGTTTGAACTTGCTGCACTCAACCTTCTTTGTAGGGAAGCAAGTGATTCCTAGAACCGAATTAGCTTATTTCACACAGTACAGTGTTCGGCAATGAAGATGTTTGTTTTCTCAAGAAACTACTTTAGAAATGAGGCAGAATCTACTAAGTTGTACATCTTGTTAGATTACACAAACTAGGAAAGTTTGAACTTGCTTTACTCAACCTTCTTTGTAGGAAAGCAAGTGATTCCTGGAACCAAATTAGCTTATTTCACACAGTACAATGTTGGCAATGAAGATGTTTGTTTTCTCAAGAAACTACTTTACAAATGAGGCGAATCTACTATGTTACATCTTTTTAGATTACACAAACTAGGAAAGTTTGAACTTGCTGCTCAACCTTCTTTGTAGGAAAGCAAGTGATTCCTAGAACAGAAATAGCTTATTTCACACAGTACAATGTTGCAATAAAGATGTTTGTTTTCTCAAGAAACTACTTTAGAAATGAGGCGAATCTACTAACTTGTACATCTTGTTAGATTACACAAACTAGGAAAGTTTGAACTTGCTGCACTCAACCTTCTTTGTGGGAAAGCAAGTGATTCCTAGAACAATTAGCTTATTTCAAACAGTACAATGTTGGGCAATGAAGATGTTTGTTTTCTAAAGAAACTACTTTTGAAATGAGGCGAATCTACTAACTTGTACATCTTGTTAGATTACACAAACTAGGAAAGTTTGAACTTGCTGCACTCAACCTTCTTTGTAGGAAAGCAAGTGATTCCTAGAACCGAATTATCTTATTTCACACAGTACAATGTTTGGCAATGAAGATGTTTGTTTTCTCAACAAACTGCTTTAGAAATGAAGTGAATCTACTACTTTGCACATCTTGTTAGATTACACAAACTAGGAAAGTTTGAACTTGCTGCACTCAACCTTCTTTGTAGAAAAGCAACTGATTCCTAGAACCGAATTAGCTTATTTCACACAGTACAATGTTGGCAATTAAGATGTTTGTTTTCTCAACAAACTACTTTACAAATGAAATGAATCTACTAAGTTGTACATCTTTTTAGATTACGTTAACAAGGAAAGTTTGAACTTCCTGCACTCAATCTTCCAAGGAAAATAAACTGATTCCTAGAACCTAAGCAGCATACTTCACACAGTACAATGTGGGCAATAAAGATGTTTGTTTTCTCAAAACAACTTTACAAATGAGGCGAATCTACTAAGTTGTACATCGGTCTAGATTACATGAACAAGGACCTTTTGAACTTGATGCACTCAACAATCTTTGTAGAAAAGATTCTGATTCCAGACAGAACAAGCTTATTTCACACAGTACAGTGTTGGCAATGAAGATGTTTGTTTTCTGAACAAACTACTTTAGAAATGAGGCGAATCTACTAACTTGTACATCTTGTTAGATTACAGAAACTAGGAAAGTTTGAACTTGCTGCACTCAACCTTCTTTGTAGGAAAGCAAGTGATTCCTAGAATCGAACTAGCTTTTTCACACAGTACAATGTTAGGCAATGAAGATGTTTGTTTTCTCAACAAACTGCTTTATAAATGAGGCGAATCTACTAAGTTGTACATCTTTTTAGATTTTGTTAAACTAGGAAAGTTTGAACTTGCTGCACTCAACCATCTTTGTGAAAAAAACTGATTCCTAGAAAAATAGCTTACTTCACACAGTACAGTTTTGGGTAATAAAGATGTTTACTTTTCAACAAACTACTTTAGAAATGAGGTAGAATCTACTAACTTGTACATCTTGTTAGATTACACAAACAAGGAAAGTTTAGACATGCTGCACTCCTTTCTTCTGTAGGAAAATAAGTGATTCCCTGAACTGAACTAGCTTATTTTCACACAGTACAGTGTTAGAGGTTAATGAAGATGTTTGTTTTCTCACAAACTACTTTATAAATGAGGCAAATCTACTAACTAACATCTCTTTTATATTACACAAACTAGGAAAAGTTTGAACTTGCTGCACTCAACCTTCATGCTGGAAAGCCAAGTGATTCCTAGAAACGAATTAGCTTATTTCACACAATACAGTGTTCAGTAATGAAGATGTTTGTTTTCTAAAGAAACTTCTTTAGAAAGAAGGTTGAATCTACTAACTTGTACATCTTGTTAGATTACACAAACTAGGAAAGTTTGAACTTCCTGCACTCAACCTTCTTTTAGGAATCATCTGATTCCTGAACCTGGAATTAGCTTATTTCACACAGTACAATGTTGGCAATGAAGATGTTTGTTTTCTCAACAAACTACTTTACAAATGAGAGTGAATCTACTAAATTGTACATCTTTTTAGATTATGTTAACTAGGAAGTTTGATCTTGCTGCACTCAATCATCTTAACGAAAAAAAAAAATTGATTCTAGAACCTAAAATTCTTACTTAGCACAGTACAGTGTTGGGCAATAAAGATGTTTGTTTTCTCAACAAACTACTTTACAGGCAGGCGAATCTACTAAGTACAATATTCGGCAATGAAGATGTTTGTTTTCTCAACAAACTACTTTACACATGGCGAATCTACTAAGTTGTACATCTTTTTAGATTACATTAACAAGAAATTTTGAACTTGCACTCAACCATCTTTGCAAAGAGACAGATTCTTAGAATCGAACTACCTTATTTCAAAGTACATGGTTCACTAATTAAGATGTTTGATTTCTAAACAAGGGTCTTTAGAAAAATAATCTACTATTTTGTACATCTTATTAGATTACACAAACTAGGATGTTTGAACTTGCTGCACTCAACCATCTTGTGAAAGAAACTTATTCCTGGAACTGAACATACTTATTTCACACAGTACATTGTTCACAATGAAGAGGTTTGTTTCTCTCAACAAAACTATTTACAAATGAGGCGAATCTACTAAGTTTTACATATTTTTAGATTACTTTAACAAGAAATTTTGAACTTGCTGCTCTCAACCATCTTATGAAAAGAAAGTGACAAACAAAAACTGAAGTAGCTTTACACAGTAAGTGTTGGGCAATAAGATGTTTGTTTTATGACTACTAAGGGACTTCCGGTTAAGATGGCGACATAGGAACCTCACCAAAAGAGAGCGAACAAAGCAAAACAAACCCCAGCAAAATACACTTTTCTACTAAAAGTGAGATACACATATAAACTTTCAAGCCCAGCAGAGAAGTAGGAGAGTTCAGGCGTCTGGAGCCCACAGGGCGGCTCCACAGCCGCCGCAGCTGCCCGGCCCCGGTGGCGCAGCTAAGCGCCGCCTGAGACAGCTGAGCTGCAGGACTTTTAAAGACAGGTGAGGAGAATTTTCCACTCACACCGCCTCCCTCACAATCTCAGAAGCGTGGAAGGAGGACAGTAGAGACCAACAAAGAGGCTTGTGAGGAAGAGGATCGCGTAGAGGAACAGGCGGACTTCAGCCACCACTCACAGCCTCCCCTCCCCCCACCACGAGTACAAGCATGGAGTACAGAGACTCCAGGAAAGTGCTCGCTGGCAGCATCGGCCGCAGGAAAGCCAGACAAAAGCGCGGCTGACCTCCTGAATCCACGTCACAGCAAAGGAACCAAGTAGCCGGGCAGCATAGCTGTGATCAAACCCGTTCAAAAAGGTAATTTGGTTTTATTGATTGGGAAGCCTGGTCTCTCTTGATGGTCAAGCTGACCTTGGAGACTCTCTACAGATCAATCTTAGCCTCCCAGCTGACAGGATTAAGGGCGTCTGGCTAACTCTCTACAGATCCATAGGAACTGTGACTTTGTCATAGGAACTGCTTTTTACAAATACTCTGTGCTGTATTTCATTGAAGGGGTACATTGTTGAGTTAAATTTTTGGATCTTGACTGTATTCTGTTTCCATTCACCCCACCTTGATAATCTCATAGCAGGCAAGGGTCACTTCTGTGATTACTTTGAGAGCCTTAGAACCCACTTAACACCTTAAACTCCTACACTGAAGACATATAATATCAGATTGATTGATACATCTAACATTACTGCAGATATTTAGAAAACCAAGCATTAAATTAATTCAAGATGCAAAGATCTCTACATTTACAATACAAAAACACAAAACATCCAGACAATATAAATCCACCAAAAAGTATTAATATATCTGAAATGACCTTCAGTGAGGCTGACTTAGAGGACATAAAAGAAAAGATTTCAAATAATGTTCAATTATAATTGAAAGGGTTCAAAGAACTCAAAGAGGAAATGAAAGGGTTCAAAAGACCTCAAAGAAGAAATCAAAGGATTCAAAGAAAACACAGAAAACCAATTTAATGAAATAAGGAGGTCAATACTAGACATAAATACGGAAATAGAAAGAATAAAGAAAACCCACTCAGAAATGCTAGCAATAAAGAACACAGTCAGTGAAATTAAACCTCTGTAGAAAATCTCTCTAGTAGAATGGATGAAGGAGAGACAGGGATATCGAAGCTAGAAGACCAAGTAGCTGATCTAATACAGTCCAATAGAGAGAAAGACAAAATAATAGGAAAGGTATGAATGGGAATTACAGGATATTCGGGACACTATGAAAAGATCAAACATAAGAATTCAAAGGGATAGTAGAAGGGAAGAATTTCACTCCAAAGGCATAGTAGGTGTTTTCAACAAAATCATAGAGAAAACTTCCCCAAATTGGGAAAGAGATGCCAATGCAGATACAGGGAAGCCTTTAGAACACCAAACAGACAAAACCTGGAAAGAACCTCTCCCGCCATATTATAATTAAACTACCAAACATACAAACCAAAGAAAAAATATTGAAAGCAGCTAGAGAAAAAAGCAAGTGACCTACAAAGGGAAGCCCATCAGACTCACAGCAGATTACTCAACACAAACTTTAAAGGCCAGAAGGGCCTGGAGTAATGTATTCAAGTTTCTGAAAGATAAAAACTGTCAACCAAGATTACTTTATCCTGCAAAACTATCTATCCAAATAGATGGAGAAATAAGGACATTCCACAACAAGACAGGCTAAAAAGGAATTTTGGCAGCTAAACCAGCTCTACAGAAAATACTTGCAGGAATCATTCATGCTGAGGAGAAAGCAAAGCACACACACAGGAAATAGGAAAAAATAAACCATACTCAAATAACAGTTAAAACAAGTGAGTAAAGGGAAAACAGGAAAAACTAAAAATAAGAAGAATGGTGAGAATAAACACATATATGTCAATAATAACTCTTAATATCAATGGTCTCAATGCCCTATCAAAGACACAGACTTGCAGACTGGATTAAAAAGCAGGATCTACCATCTGTTGCCTCCAGAAACTCATCTCTCAATAAAAATAGAAACCCTTCTTAGGGTGAAAGGTTGGAAAAAAGGTATTTCAAGCAAATGGGCCTAGAAAACAGGCAGGGGTTGCTATTTTAATTTCTGACAAGATAGACTTCAATCCAACATTTGTGAGAAAGATAAAGAAGGTCACTTTATACTGATTAAAGGAACACTCCAACAGGAGGACATTACAATCCTAAACATATATGCTAACATGGGGGCTCCCAATTTCATCAAACAAACACTATTAGAATTAAGGTCAGAGATATCTCCTAACACAATAGTAGTGGGGACTTCCAATACCCCACTCTCATCACTTGACAGGTCTGCAGCAAAAAATAAACAGAGAGACATCTGCATTAAATGATACCATGGAACAAATGGACCTAACAGATATTACAGAACATTCCATCCAAATGCTGCAGAATATACATTTTTCTCAGCAGCACACGGGACATTTTCTAAAATAGACCATATACTAGGACACAAATCAAATCTTAACAAATGCAGGAAAATTGAAATAATCCCTTGTACATTTTTGACCACAATGGGATTAAACTGCAAATCAGCAACAAGAAAATATACAGAGCATACAGAAACTCATGGAGACTAAACAGCACTTTATTGAATGATGTATATGGGTCATTGAAGAAATTAAAAAGGAAATCAAAAATTCGTAGAATCAAATGATGATGAGAATACAACATACCAAAACCTTTGGGACACAATGAAGGCAGTCCTACAGAGGAAATTTATAGCCCTAAGTGCATATATTAAGAAATTGGAGAGTTCACAACTAAACAATTTAATGCTTCACTATAAGGCCTTGGAAAAAAAGAAGACAAGGCAAACCAAAAATTAGTAGATGGGAAGAAATAATAAAAGGTTAAGGCAGAAATTAATGAAATGGAAACCAAAAAACAATCAAAAAAATCAATGAAACAAAAGTTGGTTCTTTGAAAGGATAAACAAGATTGACAAACCCTTAGCAAATCTGACCAAAAGAAAAGAGAGAAGAGACAAAAATTGATAAAATTAGAGATGAAAAGGCAACATCACAACAGATGCAAAGAAATTCAGAAAATCATACGGACATACTTTAGAATATATATGCCTCTAAGTTTGAAAACCTGAAAAAATGGATGATTCCTTGATTCATATGACCTACCAAAAATTAAATCAAGAAGAGATAAACCATTTTTAAATAGAACTATAACAACACACAGATTCAAGCAGTTATAAAAAGTCTCCCACTAAAAAAAAGCCCAGGCCCAGATGGATTCACTGCTGAATTTTACCAGACATTCCTGGAGGATCTAACGCCAATGCTTCTCAAACTTTTCCATAAAATAGAAAAAGGAAGAACTCTACCAAAATCCTTCTATGAAGCCAGCATCACCCTGATACCCAAACCGGACAAAGACAGATCAAAAAGAAAATTATAGACCAATCTCCCTCATGAACATGGATGCAAAAATTCTCAACAAAATACTGGCAAACAGAATACAAGAATTTATCAGAAAGATTATTCACCCTGACCAAGTAGGCTTTATCCCAGAGATGCAGGGATGGTTCAACATCGCAAATCCATAAATGTAATACACCATATAAATGGTCTGAAGGACAAAAATCATATGGTCATCTCTCAATAGATGCAGAAAAGGCATTTGACAAAATCCAACACCCCTTCATGGTGAAAGTATTACAGAAACTGGGAATAGAAGGAGCATATCTCAACATAATAAAAGCTATTTTGACAAACCTACAGCCAACATAATACTAAATGGGAAAAACTTGAGCTTTTCCTCTAAATTCAGGAACAAGACAAGGGTGTCCACTTTCCCACTACTATTTAATATAGTACTGGAAGTCTTAGCACAGCAATAAGGCAAGAGACACTCATAAAGGGATACAAATCGGAAGGAAGAGATCAAATTATCATTATTTGCAGGATGATATGATTCTATACCTAACAGACCCTAAAGTCTCTACCTGCAAACTGTTAGAGCTGATAAACACTTTTAGCAATGTAGCAGGATACAAAATAAACACACAGAAATCAGTAGCTTTTCTATATACTAACAACAAACATGCAGAGGATGAAATCAGGAATCTCCCATTCACAATTGCCTCAAAAAAAATAAATACCTTGGAATAAACAACCAAGGAAGTGAAGGATCTCTACAATGGAACTTTAAAAACTCGAGCGACAAATTACAGAAGACACAAGGAAATGGAAAGAAATCCCATGCTCCTGGATTGGAAGAATCAATATTGTGAAAATGTCAATCTTACCAAAAGCAATCTATACATTTAATGCGATCCTATTAAAATCCCAATAGCTTTCTTCACGGAAATAGAAAAAACAATCCTAAAATTCATCTGGAAACACAAAAAACCTCGAATAGCCAAAACAATTTTGAGGAAACAAAAATTAGGCAGGTGGTATAACCATACCCAATTTTAAGTTATATTACAAAGCCATAGTAACAAAACAGCATGGTACTGGCACAAGGACAGACAGGTAGATCAATGGAACAGAATAGAAGACCCAAATATTAATCCAAGCAGCTACAGCCACCTGATTTTTGACAAAAATGCCAAAAATATTAATTGGAGAAAAGATAGCCTCTTTAACAAGTGGTGTTGGAAAACTGGACATCGGTATGTAAAAGGATAAACATAGATCCTTGTCTTTCTCCATGCACAAAGAGTCAAATCCAAATGGATCAGGGACCTTGATATCAGACCTGAAACTCTGAACCTGCTAAGAGGAAAAAGTAGGGGAAACCCTACAACATATTGGCATAGGTAAGGACTTTCTGAATATAACCCCAATTGCTCAGCGAATAAAATCACTAATCAACCAATGGGACCTTATGAAATTACAAAGCTTTTGTACAGCAAAGGACACTGTGAGTAGAGCAAAAAGACAACCTACAGAATGGGAGAAAATCTTTGCCAGCTATACATCTGACAGAGGATTAATATCCAGAATATACAAAGAACTCAAAAAACAGAATAATAAGAATTCAAACAACCCAGTTAAAAAATGGGCTATGGAACTAAATAGAGTTTCAGAAGATGATGAAATTCAGATGGCATATAAACATCTGAAAAAATGTTCCACATCCTTAGCCATCAGGAAATGCAAATTAAAACCACTTTGAGATTCCATTTCACTCCTGTCAGAATGGCTTCCATCAAGAAAACAAAGGACAATAAGTGTTGGCGTGGATGCGGAAAAAGAGGAACACTTCTACACTGTTGGTGGGAATGTAACCTAGTCCAGCCATTGTGGAAATCAGTGTGGAGGTTTTTGAGACAGCTAGAAATAGATTTACCATATGATCCAGCTATAGCACTCCTAGGCATATATCCAGAAGACTCTTCTCACTTCCTTAGAGATACTTGCAAAACCATGTTTATTGCGCTCTATTCACAATAGCTAGGAAATGGAAGCAGCCTAGATGTCCCACCACAAATGAATGGATAATAAGATGTGGTACATTTTACACAATGAGTTCTACTCAGCAGTAAGAAAAATGAAATTATGAAATTTGCAGGAAATGGATGGATCTGGAAAGGATTATACTAAGTGAGGTAACCCAGGCTCAAAGCCAAAGCGTCACATGTTCTCTCTCATATGTGGATCCTAGCTACAAAACTTTGTGTGAACTGGAACCAAAAATTGGTGCCAGAAACCAGTAAGCTAGTAAAGGCTATAAGGGGAGGGAGGAAGGGGAAGGACTGAAGTGTATGGTATTGCACATATGTAAGTGGAAGGACTGATTACAAGGAGGGGAATGGCCTAACCAAGGCCATGGGAAGAGAATGCATAAAAGAAGGGCAGGGGAGAGGGTCAATCTAATTTCAAAGATTGTGAATAAGACTTATGTAAAACTACTTTTGAATAATGGTACATCTAGAAGCTGTAGACTGTTACTAGAAAATTTTCAGTACCTGGGATGGGATACCTTCAGTGAGTTGTTGGCCAAGGAGGTCCCGGTAGCCTCAAAACATTAAAGGCTTTTGCCAAAGCCCTTGGTTTCCCTTGAGAAACAGATAAGACCCTATTGCTGAAGACATCTCTTGCCTGAGAGGCAAGGTCACTGAAAGCAAGCTGGTGCTGAGCAGAAAACCTTCTCCCTGTAGACCAGCCAACTGAAAGCTGGAAAAAGCTGCACTGCATGCAGAGTATGGGAGACAGAAGTCATCAGCAGTGAAAACAGTGGACACTGAATATTCAAATTTGGCCAGACAGGCCCAAAGACTGAAGCAGGTGCAATAGTGGCATGTCTACTCATTAGGGTAACCAACTGCTCTATAATTGGACTGAAGGCCCTCTCTACGGGAGGGAATACATACCTGGTACTGAAAAACCTAAGCAAAGTCTATGGTAGGTAAGGTCATGAGCCTTAGGGGTATAAAGCATGCCCTTATCTAAATGTATATACTATTCCCACCAAGCTGCCCGGAAAATACTACACTTAATGCTCATATTCACATATTAATGCTACTCTCACTTCTGGTTAGAGAAGCTTCTCTTTCAGATGGCGATGACCACTGGGATGATCCAAAAGGCAACATAGTGCTGAGAAGAGGGATGGAGGTGCAGCACTGAAACATCTCTGTCACACCCTCCAAGGCTCAGGGATCATTGCGGAAGAGGGCGGATAGAATGGAAGAGCCAAAGGAAGGTACGACTCCCTACAATGCAACTGCCCAGACAGAAATTGGCCTTGATATCCATGACCTTGCTGTGCCTAACAATACCTCCATAAGACCCTCATAGTAAGTAAAAGAGGATGACATCATATTAAAAAGAGACTAATGAGAGAGGGGAGGGGATATGATGGAGAGTGGAGTTCTAAAGGGGAAGGGGAGGGGAGGGAAAAATACGCACCTTTTGGTATGTAAGTATGTTTTGTTGTCAATAAATATTTACAAACTAAGAAAGTTTGAACTTGCACTCAACCTTCTTAGTATGAAAGCACTGATTCCTAGAAGTGAACTAGCTTATTTCACACAATACAATGTTCAGCAATGAAGATGTTTGTTTTCTCAACACTTCTTTACAAATGAGGTGAATCTACTAAGTTGTACATCTTTTTAGAATACTTTAACAAAGAACGTTTCAAATTGCTACACTCACCAATCTTGAATCGATGAAACTGATTCCTAGAACCAGTAGCTTACTTCACACAGTACAGTGTTGGGCAATAAAGATGTTTGTTTTCTCAACAAACTATTTTAAATGAGGCAGATGTACTAAGTTGTACATCTTTTTTGATTGCATTAACAAGGAAAGTTTAAACTTACTGCACTCAACGTTCTTCGTCGAAAAAGAAACTGATTCTTAGAACCCAAGACAGCTTACTTCACACAGTACAGTAATGGGCATTGAATATGTATGTTTACTAAACAAAGTAGTTCAGAAATGAGCAGAAAACTTGTAATTTTTGTACGTCTAGCTAGCTTACAACCATGGAAAGTTTGAACTTGCTGTACTCAACCTTCTTTGGAGGAAAACAACTCATTCCTAGAAGCGAACTAGCTTATTTCACACAGTACAGTGTTAGGAATGAAGATGTTTGTTTTCTAAAACAACCTACTGTAGAAATGAGGCCAATCTACTAAGTTTGTACCTCTTTTTAGATTACATTAACGAGGAAAGTTTGAACTTGCTGCACTCAACCTTCCTCGTAGGAAAGCAGCAAGTGATTCCTAGAACCGAACTAGTTAATTTCACACAGTACAGTGTTGGGTAATAAAGATGTTTGTTTTATAAACATAGTACTTTTGAAACAGGTGAATCTAATAAGTTGTACATCTTTTCAGATTACATTAACAAGCAAAGTTTGAACTT
>JAEOAD010002862.1:0-79332 GCA_036365145.1 Orientallactaga sibirica
ATAGAGAGGCAAAGTGAGCTTAAAACAGTTGTAAATACTTATAAGAAGTCCACATCTACAAGCCAGTGAAGCTAAAAAGAGGGTTTTTGATCTTTTCCCTCATGCTGTAAGGCAGCTAGAGAGATCTGCCTTTCTCTGATGGAGAAAGGGAAATTCTGTTTTTCTTTATATTAATCCTCACCTAATCCCTCAATGGGGAGGCGGCCACTGGGGGCCTGTTAGTCCCAGGGGGAGGATGTCCCCAAGGGGTCACTCACCTATTAACCACGCATCTTAACCCAATTTCCTCATGTCTTGAGAGACTCTTTAAGTCCCTGAATGAATAACTCATGTTTACTCAATGTTTGTCCCATAATTTCTTCGCTCTTCTTACCTTATCTGGGTCTGTATCACAGGCGGGCTTTCCTGCGGTGACCTCTGTGCGGATGTTCACTCACCGACGAGGTGGCGATCCAATGAAAGAATGACGGCCGTTCAACCGAGCAACGTCCAAGTCAGTCCTCGTACCTCGAGCCCCACGTTGGGCGCCACTTGCCCCGACCAGCAGGGGATTCAACAAGAGCCCGAGGGGAGATTAACCTGGATGAGAGAGACAAAGCAGACACAAAGAAGGAGACTAAGCCTATTATATGGTCAAAGTCTCAAATTTTTATTTTTCATACAGAGGTTTATATAGGGGAGGCAGGAGGAAGGTAAACTAGAAACTGACCCGGGGTCACAACACTTTCTGATTGATAAGGTTTGATCATGGGACTCTTAATCCCAGGGGTCATGGGAAGGTCTGCTGTTACATTCCGATAGGCAGATAAAGTAATCGCCTGCAGACAGGGCTTGTAGCTGGCGCAACTCTGATCCGATAGGTAGATAAAGTGATCGCCTGCAGCCAGGGCTTGTAGCTGGGGAAATTCTGATCCTAAGGCCTTTTGAGTCCAAGATGGCTTCTCATACAAGATGGCTGTTATGCTGCTCATGGTCTCCGACATGTGTTCAAAAACATTTCACATCCAAACCATAGCCGACATTGTCCACTTCAACAATAATAAAGCCTCGGTAGCAATGAAGGTGAGAGGCTCCGGGAGCTTGATGCTCCTCTGGACCGTGGACACTGAGTGTGCTAGCAGGAAAGTGAATTACAGGGTGCTGCAATGGCCTCTCACTTGGACCCTAAAATTCTATTAACTTTTGGCTATTCGGGTCAGACCGTGTTTACACTCAAGGTATTCACTTTCCTAGCTTTTAACTCAGATGGGTTGGTGTCAAGTGGATGGTGGCCCTCACTGACATTGTGATGCTGAAACGAAATGCTCTACTCCCCAAGGCCCCCTAGGGCATGTGATGAACAGCTGTGGGACTGACAGGAAGAGAATGTACCATAACTTCCCTGTGAGACCCTCATCCGACTGCTCATCAGAATCCCAGGATCTCAAGAGAGAGTGGCTGATGTGACCAGGGCATAAAGCTTGCAGCCCAGAAGGGCTGTCAGTCCTGAGCAGGACAACTCCCCTGGGAAACTTGTCTGTTCTGGAGACCATGGAACAGAGTACACAGCCCACCTCCACATGTCGGTCAGGAACGGGTCTTTCCTCCACAAGGGTCCCTTTGACCGCTGCTCACTGGGACCCTCAACAGAGCCTCGTGTATTCTGTAATAACCTCTGTCTGTCTAACATGTTGCACTGTGCTTCTCATCTGAGTTCATCTTGGGGGAGGGCAGAGCAAGAAGCTGGGCCACACTCCTCGCAGTGGGTAGGACTAACAGAAGATGAAGGGAGGAGAATGGAGCACTTGGGCCACTGGAGCTCCAGCCATCAGGAGCCTCAGTGGGAAAGAGGAGGAATCCAATATGGAGAGAAAAGAAGGAGAGAAAGTGGAACAGAGCAGGGGGATGTGGTCAAAGGGCACTGCAGTGAGTATGGAGACAAGAGGAATTTTTCTTTTTTTTCTTTTTCTTTTTTTCGTTTTTCATTTTCTTTTTTTTTTCTTTTTGATTTTGCAAGGTAGGTACTCTGGCTTGGAATTCACTATGTAGTCTAGGCTAGCTTCTAACTCACATGATCCACCTACCTCTGCCTCTCCAGTGCTAGGATTTAAGGTGTGTGCCACTATGCCTGGCTTGATGAGTTTTCTTAGTTTGTACAATTAATGTATGCTAACAAAAGTGTTTAAATAAGGAACACTTAATTAACAAAAATTTTAAAAGTGACAAAGAAAAATGGAAAGTAGAATAAAGAAATGGGAGATAATAAAATGAAAAAATAAAACCCCAAACCACCTAGAAATAAATAAAACTGAAAGCCAGAGCCACATACTCTGTTTCACAACCTTAATCCCAGCTCTCGGGAGAATGAAGTAGGTTGCTGTGGGTTCAAGGCCAGCCTTGGCTACAGAGTGAGCTGCACATCAGCCTGGGCCAAACTAAGACCCTGCCTAAGAAAACAAACCCAACAAATAAAACAAAGAAACAAACAAAAGAACAACAACAACAAAAATAACCCCCAAAACAGGAAACCAAATCCCAAACCAGCAAACTGGTTGACAAACTCAAGGTGTCACAATCCGGGAGCTGGTCAGGTGGCTCACCTGTGGGCAAGGGACGGGACACCTGACTTTGATTCTCCAGCACTCACATAAAGAGCTGGGCTTGCCACACAGGTTTACAACCCTAGTCTTGTGAGTACTAGACAGGATATCGTTGGGACTTTGAAAACCCAAGCTCTGGGATCAGTGACAGATTGTGTCTCAAGGAAATAAATGAATGAGCAGTTTAGGGGGACAACCCAATGTTCTACTCTGGTCTCTGCACAGTACACCCCATCACACACACACACACACACACAGGCCCAACAGATGGCCATGTCTCACTGCAATGGATCACCAGGTAGAAAAAAGTCTCTCACCTCTCTAAGGCTGAGTCCTTGCACTCTCCTCCAACCAACCAGTAGAACGACAAAAGTCAGCCGCAGTCAGGGGCTTATGTAGGCACAGGCCTTGGATACCTCACAATGGCCGTGAGGTCATAGACAGAGGTGGTCCAGGCCTAGCCAGGCACATCCCAGGGTTTAGTCTCACTATCTGTCTCTAAGTTCTGCGTTAGATAATTTGCACAACCATGTGAGCAACTGTCTGCCTCAAACACGGAATGATAACAGCCCTTAGACAGAAATTCAAATTCCATCAGTAGTCCATGAGGCCTGTGCAGTGTGGCCTGTCCACATCTCTGGGTGCTCACATTTCAGTGTCCTGATGCTTTGTGTCTCAGCCACAAACTTGCCAGACGAGCTCTCACACAGCCAGGTACACAACAAAAGCACCCAGAGAACTGCCACCCCCTCTATGGGGGACCTGTCCCTCGCTGGTGGTTTCCCCACTTCCCTTTAGGCTTCGACAATTAGAGATGGGAGGATAGGAAGGCCACTGCAGACCAGGGGAGAAGTCTTACCATCAGGCTGTGGGTCAGAGAAGGCTTGTGTTTATTATGCTCTGCACTGAGATCTTTTAGTTTTAACTTTTATTTTATGAAAGGTTTAACTCCCCAGATGGCTTCAACTGCACCCTCAAGCCCCATCTCTGAACTCCTGCTCCTCTTCCCATTATGTTCGCCACCACAGGTGGAGTTGTTGGTATTCACTGTGGGTCGGAAGGCCTCCTATGTGGAGTTCTGGGCCTCAGGGTATTTCTACCTACTCTGAGGCTCTTATAATCCTTCCTCCCCCTCTTCTGCAATGTTCCCTGAGCCATAGTGGGCCTGATAGCAGTCTGATTTTGTGTTTTCTATGGCTTCTGGGATTTAGCTTTGATGGTTTAGTTTTGTCCTTTTTTCAAAACATATTTAATTATTTGAGAGATAGAGAAAGAGGCAGATAGAGAGAGAGAATGGGTGCGCCAGGGCCTCCAGCCACTGCAAACGAATTCCAGATGCATATGCCTCCTTATGCATCTGGCTTACATGGGTCCAGGGGAATGTAACCAGAGCCCTTGGGCTTTGCAGGTAAATGCCTTAACTGCTCAGCCATTTCCCCAGCCCTGTTTTCTCATATTTTAAAAATGTTATTGACAAGGGCTTAAGAGATGGCTTAGCAGTTAAGGCATTTGCATGCAAAGCCTAAAGACCCATGTTCAGATTGAAAGGATAAAAAAATATATAACTATACTGCTCTAATTAGCTTCTGTACACTTGCTTGCTTCAAAGGGAAATGTAACTAATATGCTTCAGCAATTCTATGCAACTGCTTGCATACGCAGGACAGACATTTCTTTGTACAAACAACCTGTGACTAGATGGAAAGTTACAAGGTTTGCAATTATCAACCCATACACAAAGCACAAAGCGGGAATTGAAAATGGGGAAGCCGTTATCTTGAGGGACTGCATCTGGGGCCTTGACCACCAGAAACATCTTGCGCCCTTGAGCAAATAAAAACAGAGCCCCTGTTCCAGGAATAAATAACCTAAAGTACTATTATCTGGAGATGTCTGAAAGCCCCTGCATATTTGTGGTATTCCCTCATACATATGGTTTTGTCCTATAAAAGCTCTGCCTAATTGCCCCTCGAGGCTTCACCCTCCTGTGGAAGCCCCGGTGCACCGGCATCATTAAACCTCCTGCTGCTTGCATTGAGTGTTCTCCGTGTGAGTGTTCTCGGTCTGGTCGACTATCCCTCGGGGGCCCAATAGGGGTCCCTACATTTGGGGGCTCGTCCGGGATTTCGACAAGACCCCAGACCCTCATCGGACTCCTCAGAGGTAAAAGGCGCCTCCTGTTATGTCTGTAATTGTCCGTCTATTGTCTCTGATTCTGTCTGGTTTTGAGAATTCTCAATCTGGGTGCCTTGTCTGAGGGTATGGCAGGTCGAGGCTGACGGGCCTGAGGACCGCCACCCAAGCAATCTGGAGGACGCTCTTGATTGCCCGGAGGAGACAGATCCATTTTCTGTCTCCTATCTGAAGAACTCCGACCGAAGTTCTTATCTGTAGTGAGAGGCACCATCTGGGTCTCGCCGCCTCTGCCATCTGTCTTTTGTTTTTGCTCAGGCGGAGTGCAGGCCAACTCAGTCTTTTTGTTCTCTGTGTTTTCCTGTTTATTTTGTTCTTCTATTTTTCCTATTCACCTCCCAATATGGGACAGACTGTTTCTACCCCTTGGACTTGACTTTGGCACACTGGACTGACGTTAAGACGAGCTCATAATTTATCAGTAGAAATTAAGAAAAAAGTGGCGGATTTTATGTCAGGGAGAATGAAATTTATTTAATGTAGGATGGCCTCAGGAAGGAACTTTTGATATAGATGTTATCCAAGCTGTTAAGAAAATTATTTTGCAGGAACCCGGAGGCCACCCAGATCAACTGCCCTACATCTACACGTGGCAAGACTTAATCCAGGATCTCCCCTGGCTAAAGCCATGGACCCCCTAAAAACTTACTAACAAGGATTCCTTGGGATCCGCCACAGTTCTCGTTGCAGGATCAAAAGAAAAAGAAGATCTATCCGGACCTCCAGACAGACTTACTCCTGTCAGATACCCCACCGCCCTACCCGCCATCCAGAGCCCCCACGGCTCCACCTAATCCCTCACCTCAGGGAGCACAAGGGGGCCGGAGGCGGGGACTAGAAGCAGGCGGGCTCAGACTCCAGATACTACTGTTGCCCTGCCCTCAGGGCTATAGGTCCCCCTCCTCCCCAGGACCGGGAGAGACGATCCCAACCACAGACCCTTACCACCACTTCAATATTGCCTTTCTCTTCTGCAGATTTATACAACTGGAAGGCTAATCACCCCCTTTTTCAGAGGATCCTCTAAGTTAACTGCTCTCATGGAATCTCTAGTTTTCTCTCACCAGCCCACTTGGGATGATTGTCAGCAGCTACTCCAAACCCTCTTTACAACAGAGGAAAGGGAACGATCTTGTTGGAAGCCAGGAAAATGTTCCTGGGGATGACGGACGTCCCACACAGCTCCAGAACGTGATAGATGATGGGTTCCCTTTGACTCGACCCAACTGGGATTTCAACACTCCTGAAGGTAGGGAACATCTCCGTGTTTATCGCCAGGCTCTGGTGGCTGGTCTCCGGGAGCTGCAAGGCGTCCCACTAATTTGGCCAAGGTAAGAGAGATCATCCAGGGACCTGATGAACTGCCCTCTGTTTTCCTAGAGCGCCTCATGGAGGCCTACCGCAGATATACACCATTTGATCCAACCGCGGAGGAACAGAGAGTGTCAGTTCTGATGAGTTTTGTTGATCAGTCAGCACCAGATATCAGAAAGAAATTACAGAGGTTAGACGGCTTAAGTAGGTATACGCTGTCAGATTTAGTTAAGGAGGCTGAAAAGGTTTATAATAAAAGAGAAACAGAGGAAGAAAGGGAACAGAGAAGAGTGAAGGAACAGGAGGAAAGGGACCACAGACGAGATAAGAGACATGAGAAAAATATGACTAAAATTCTGGCCGCTGTAATTCAGGACAGGAAGAACCTAGACAAAAAAAGCGTAGAGATCCTAGGCAGGAACAAAACCAGGGCAACAGATGGCAATTAGACAAGGACCAATGTGCCTATTGCAAGGAGAAGGGACACTGGATAAAGGACTGCCCTAAAAGGAGACCAAAAGAAATCTTAACTTTGGAGGAAGACGACGAATAGGGGGAACTCACTCAGAAATTAGGACCTTGGAAAAAGCCAGTAGCCTATTTATCCAAGAAGTTGGATCCTGTGGCCGCTAGATGGCCCCCTTGCCTCAAGATTATTGCAGCTATAGCGCTGCTTCTAAAGAATGCAGACAAATTGACTTTGAGACAGACTGTCACTATCATAACATCACATGCACTGAGAGCGTCATGTGCCAACCTCCAGACCGCTGGCTCTCAAATGCCAGGATCACCCACTATCAGAGTCTCCTCCTTAACTCAGACCAGGTTTATTTGCTTCCCCCACCAGCTGAATCCCGCTACCCTCTGGCCGGATACAGACCCCTCCGTGTTACACAACTGTGGGGAAGTCCTGGCTGAGGTCACCGGAATCAGACCCGACCTCATGGACCAGCCCCTACCAGATGCGCAGATGACCTGGTTTACAGACGGCAGCAGCTACCTCCTTGAAGTAAAGAGGATGGCGGGGCAGATATTGTGGATGGGAGCAGGGTGATCTGGGCTAACAAACTGCCAGAAGGAACGTCTGCCAAAAGGCTGAACTAATGCCTTAACCCAGGCTTTAAACATGACAGAAGGAAAAAAGGGCAATATATACAGACAGTCGGTATGCTTTTGCCACTGCGCATGTACATGGTGCCATCTACGGCAGAGAAAATTATTAACGTCTGCAGGAAAAAAAAAATCAAAAAACAAAAGGAAATTATAGATTTAATCGATGCTTTGCATCGGCTGGCCAAACTAGCTATAGTCCATTGCCCAGGACACCAAAGGAGATTCCCTCATAGCCCAGAAAAACAGAATGGCAGATGAGGAAGCCAAAAAGGCAGCTCAGGAAGCTTACCTGTTCCCTTTGATTGAGAAAGAAACTATTCCCGCTGAGCCATTGCCCTCAAGCTACACAGAACAGGACCTAAAAAAAGGCTGCAAAAACATTTTAATACCAAAACACAGAAATGGGAAACTGAAACCAAATCCTGCCCAGACAACAGGACTTTTTTGTCACATATACACAGATTGACTCATTTTGGACCTAAGAAAATGATAAAAACTTTCAAAAAGACTGATTATTATATAATTGGACTTAAGGATATGGCTGAGGAACTTGTAAAACAATGTGTACCCTGCCAAAAGGTAAATGCACAAACTGTCCCAACAGGCTCAGGAACCCGATTCAGGGAGATCGCCCTGGCTTGTTTTGGGAAACAGACTTTACTGAACTGAAACCAGCACAATATGGAAATAAATATCTTTTAGTCTTTATAGATACTTTTTCAGGATGGGTGAAAGCTTATCCCACTAAAAAGGAAACTGCAACCATGGTGACAAAAAACTCCTGGAAGAAATTATTCCCAGATATGGAATCCCACAGGTAATAGGTTCTGACAACGGTCCTGCCTTTGTTGCCCAGGTAAGTCAGGAGGTGGCCAGAATACTGGGGATCAATTGGAAATTACATTGTGCATATAGGCCCCAGAGCTCAGGACAGGTAGAAAAATAAATAAAACATTAAAAGAGACCATAACCAAATTGTCCATGGAGACTGGCTAAAGACTGGACGATGCTCCTTCCTGGGCCCTCTTCAGGGTCCGCAATACCCCTATATAGATTCAATCTGACCCCTTTGAAATACTCTTTGGAGTTCCAACCCACTCAGTACATTGTTAACTCAAAAGAGTCCAGATGTGATCTCTAACTCTGATTTAAATAGCAGGTTGCAGGCACTGCACCTCCTCCAGACTGATTTATGGCCTAAATAAAAGAAGCCTATCAGCCTGCTAAGGACTCGACTCCACACCCGTACCAGCCTGGGGACTCAGTCTCCACGTGAGGCGACACCGATCCACAAACCTCGAACCTCGCTGGAAGGGACCTTTACAGTGCTCCTGACAACACCAACGGCTGTGAAGTGTAGACGGAATCGCTGCCTGGATCCACGCCTCCCACGTCAAACCAGCCCCTCACCTGACCCCTGCTGGCAACTGGAAAAGACTGATAACCCTCTCAAACTGCGCCTCCATCGTGTCCCTGTTACTGTTTTGAATCATAATGGCTCACTGTAAGGTTTGGTTAATGTTAACTTTGTTACTACCCTACTCACTTTTAGCAGCCTCCCCTACCAGCCTCTGTCACTACCCAAATGGCAGATCCATCTCAACCTCCCCAACCTTTTTCAACCCACCCTGCCTCCTAACCTTCCTCCTCAGCCACCTAATTCTAGCTATAGTAAACACTTCTGTTCAGATTAATCATACTTTAGAGGAATGCTGGATATTTACTCTTCTAGTCCCAGACTTTAAATGAAGGACTAGCCACCTCAGGGGACTTAATCTTTACTAATGATACTTCTTGCCCACCTTCCCCACCCCCTCCGGGATCTCAGGGACTAACCCTCCAAAGTTATGTCACTGGTGCTGGGCTCTGTCTATTAGGACCTAAATATGCTTCCACCTCTCTCTCTCTGAAGTCTGTAACCAAACTGTCATTGTAAACCCAGTTTCTCATTCAAATATATCTCTGCACCCCCAGACACTTATCTAGCCTGCTCCTGTGGGACTTACTACTCATGTGAAAAGGATACTCTTTTAACAAAAAAAGACTATTGCATACTAATAAGCCTGCTGCCCAGACTAACTATCAGAGATTCAGATGATTTTCAGAGAATATGGAGTATTGGTCCAACTTCTCCTCGACTTAAGAGGGAACCAATCACCACTTTGACCTTAGCATTGGTAACAGGTTTAGGGGCAACGGAGCAGGAACGGGAATAGCTTCTCTGGTCTCTTCTAACCAGCACTACGCAACCCTAACTGCAGCAATAGACTGAGACTTACAGGAGTTACAATCAGGGATGAAAAACTTAAAAGACTCAGTTTCCTCTTTATCTGAGGTAGTTCTACAAAATAAAAGAGGATTAGACTTGCTGTTTTTACAACAGGGGGGATTATGTGCAGCCTTAAAGGAAGAATGCTGCTTTTATGCAGACAAGACAGGTTTAGTTAAAGACAGTCTAAAACGGGTACGAGAAGCTTAAGCCTAAAACATCGTAGAAAAAGAGAGACAACAACAGCAGTCTTAACCATGAATCTTGGTTCTCTAGCTCCCCTTGGATGACTACCAAATTTCTACTCTCCTGGGGCTCTCTTAAGTCTGTTCTTACTCTCATTGTTGGCCCATGCATTTTAAATAGGCTACTCACCTTTGTTAGAGAAAGAATTTGCCTGCTCTACAGGTGATGGTATAAGAAAAACGATATCAGCAATTGGCTGAGATAAAAGATAAATCTGAAATTCCATGATTGGAATTATGACAAAGAAAAGGGGGAAATGAAAGGATAAAAAATATATAACTATACCCATCTCTAATTAGCTTCTGTACATTGCTTGGGTCTTCAAAGGAAATGTAACTAATATGCTTCAGCAATCTATGCAACTGTTTGCATACCAGGACAGACATTTCTTTGTACAAACAACCTGTGACTAGATGGAAAGTTACAAGGTTTGCAATTATCAACCCATACACAAAGCACAAAGCGGTAATTGAAAATGGGGAAGCCGTTATCTGAGGGACTGCATCAAGGGGGCCTTGACCACCAGAAACATCTTGTTTCCTTGAGCAAATAAAAACAGAGCCCCTGTTCCAGGAATAAATAACCTAAAGTACTATTATCTGGAGATGTCTGGAAAGTCCCCTGCATATTTGTGGTATTCTCAGTACATATGGTTTTGTCCTATAAAAGCTCTGCCTCCTTGCCCCTCGAGGCTTCTTTTCCTTCTGTGGAAGCCCCGGTGCATCGGCATCATTAAACCTCCTGCTGCTTTTATTAGAGAGTGTTCTCCGTGTGAGTGTTCTCGGGTCTGGTCGACTATCAGCAGGGGGCCCAATAGGGGTCCTACAAGATCTCCAGATCACACATATGACATATGCACAAAAATGATGCAAGAACAAGGAAAAAACATGCTCAATAGGTGATGAAAGCATCTGAGTTTGATTACAGTGGCTGAAGCCTGGTACACAAATTCCCTCTCTCTCTCTGTCTCACTTACACACAAGAAAAAAAATAAGAAAAAAAATAAGAAAATGAAAAAAAGAAAAATAAAAATAAAAAAATTGAACCTAGGAATGAAAGTAAAAGAACAAAAAAAAAAACCCTAAAACAGTTTAAAACCAACAACCCAGCAACCAAACTCTCCAATATTGTAGTTCCAACAGATGAGAAGTGTCAAGGTTTCCAATACTGACCAGGTGGAAGAATAACGGGAGTTAGTCTTCACCTTTTAGAGTCCAGGGCCATATAGGAATAATATCATCTTAGGGACAGTTTTTTGTGGTCATGTGACTTTAATGCCTCACAATGGGTCCTTGGTGAGGTGAGAGCAGCCCACAGTCCAATCAGAGAAAAGCACAACCACCAGTGGTTTCTCAATTTATTCCCAAGACTCTGATCATCTCCTGATAAAAACCCTACAACCAAGAGGGACCCTAAGGGAGGCAGGACCTGTTTGCTTCATGCTTTGAATAAAGAGAAAATGCATGGTGACGGGAGCAGTGGGGCTTTGAGGGGGCTAGTGAGAGTGCACTAGCAGTCCTCCATATGTCCCTGTAACTCATATGTTCCAGGCTTACCTCACCTTTCAAGAATTCTACAAAATCCCGGACCTCCTGGGAATCAAGTATTAAAACACATAAGCCTGTGTTCAAAAACATTTCACATCCAAACCAAGGCAGACTTTGTCCACTTCAACAAAATAAAAAGCCTAACATGATAGTTAACAGAAGTGAGAGGAGCTTGTAATCCTCTCATTGGACACTGTTGGGTGCTAGCAGGAATATGAATTACAGGGTGCTGCAATGGCCTCTCACTTGGACCCTATGTATTAACGTTTTTGAGTTTTTTGGGATTGGCTCAAGTTTTCAAGGATTATTTTTTGCTTTAAACTCAGGTGAGTTTGACAAGTGGATGCAGGGCCCCACTGACTTTGTGACACTGAAACAAAATGCTCTGCTCCCTGTTAATATTCTAGGGCATGTGATGAACAGCTGTGGGACTGACGAAGAGAATGTACCATAACTTCTCCCTGTGAGACCCTCATTATACTGCTCATCAGAAGCCCAGAATCTCAAGAGAGAGTGGCTGATGAATAGGGCATAAAGCTTAGCCCATTTTTTGTTAGTCCTTAGCAAGACAACTCCCCTTGCAAAATCTTGTCTGTTCTGGAGACCATGGAAAGAGTACACATCCCATCCACATGTCGGTCAGGAACTGGTCTTTCCTCCACAAGGGTCCCTTTGACTACTGCTCACTGGGACCCTCAACAGAGCCCAATTCTGTAATAACCTCTGCCTGTCTAACATGCTGCACTGTGCCTTCATCTGAGTTCATCTTGGTATTGGCAGAAGAAATTTAGCCACACCCTCTGAGTGGTTAGGACTAACAGACAGAAGATGAAGGAGAGAATGGAACACTTGAGCCACTGAGCTCCAGCCATCAGGAGCCTCATGTTGGAAGGGGGGATTGTTGGAGACCTTGAGCCAAACTGCAACCATTTGGAGGAAGAAGCTTCCACTCTTTGTGTTAAGATTTCAGCTTCCTGAGTTCCTGTGAAATTTACCAAGCCTTCCCAAAAAGCCTGCTTTGATCTGTAGATAAGAACAAGGTGTAACCTAAAGATGTGTATCTTAACAAACAGGATTGATGTAACTCTGCCCTGCCTGTGATCTCAAACAGAGACATTCTTGTAAACATCCGTGAGGCCTGTCACTCAAGAGACCCCCTGGAAATCTCTCCTCATTCAATCAAAACCTCTGGTAGCCATAAAATCCATTTGGCAGCCATAAATCCCATTTGCCTTCTTCCTGCCTCCCCTATATGTACCTCTGTATGAATAATAATAAATGAAGCCTTGACTGGAGTTGAAGCAGGGCTTTCTTTCTTTGTGCCTGTTTGTTCCCCATCCAGGTTCAGCCTCCCCTGAGCCTCTGTTGAACCCCAAGGTCAGCAGGCAAGTGGCACCCAAACACAGGGCTTGAGGTACGAGGACTGACTTGGATGTCGCAAGGAAGGGGCTGGTCTCTTCAGCATTGGATCGCCACCTAATTTGGTAGTGAAGATCCACAGTGGGTCACTGCAGGAAAGCCCGCTGGGATTAATAAGACCTGGGTAAGGTAAGAATAGAACTTTGTCTTCGGGACAAACCATATATGTTCATAGTTGATGAACCTCAAGGCACAAAGAAAATCGGATGATCCCTTGGGGACATCCTCCCCTGGGATTAACAGGCCCAGAGTGGTTGCCTCCCCAATGAGGAACTAGTCTCCTCACCTACGGACTTGGGGATTTCATATGGTTGCCTCACCATTAAAAACTAGGCAAAGTTTGCCTCCCAGTTAGGGAAAAAGCAAACTTTCCCTTTCTCCATCAGAGAAAGGCTAAACTACAGGCCCAGAGCAGCTGCCCCCAGGGAGAAACTAATCTTCCCACTTTTGTGGTTGGGCGAGATATAATGTAAAGAAAAAACAAACTTTCCCTTTCTCCATCAGAGAAAGGTAAATGAACAGGCCCGCAGTGGCTGGCCTCCCCACTGAGGGTTTAGGAGAGGTGTAATGTAAAGAAAAACAGACTTTTTCCATCTCAAAGAAAAAGACAGATCTCCCTCTCAGACACTGTCTTCTTATTTTATTCTTTGTTTTGGTTTGAGCCATCACGTGGACTTGAATCAAGGCGACAGGGCAACTGAAGTCTCTTGCCAGGGCTACTCTCTGGCATTGACTGAAGGCCCCGAGCTCATTGTTCAAGTCCCAACAGCCTGACTGGGTGTTGGCAGCAACCTTCTATCTATTTCTCTTCTCAATTTACAAACCTTTAGCATCGGCCAGCCAAAAGCCTCTAGGGTGGCGGTTTGGCTTAAACTTGTTTCAGGCTTCCATTTGGGACCACTGGGGAATCCCTGGGCTATTTATAGCCCAGAAATGTTGCCCTCTGGTCTTGGCATTTCTAAACTTTCTCTATCATGAAAACACTAGCTTTCATCAAAATGTGGCTGCTAGCTCGAGCTGCTGGACAAGCTGACAGATCTGGCAGAGCTGCTCAAAACCACAGGCAGCAACAAAGACAAAAGCTCACACCTGGGGGCAGGGGCTCCTACAGGCTCTTTTCTGCAGGCATTAAACTAGGAATTGTTTATTCAAGGGCTTAAGGTGCTTAAGATGCAGGGGACCCAAGTTAAATTTTTGTTCTCTTAAAAAATGTCCATGGTTCCCCAAAAAAAGACACTATCAATGAGTAATGATGGAGTCACATGGGTGATTGTTTAAAAGATTTTTATCGCCTTCTCCTATTGAAACCTGATTAGTGACATCCTTCAGTCTCACTATCAGATAAGCCCCTTCCCCTTCTCCATTCACAGCTGGATGCAAAGCCCAGACTCCAGGGGCGTGCCTACCCCACCTGGGCTCAGGTGGCCTCCAGCCACACTGGCCCAGCAAGGTAAAACAAGGAGATAATAGGCTTTATTAAAAAAAAAGGGGGGGGGCTCTTTCTTAGCTTCCCTGGCTTGCAGAGTTTAGGGACTTCTAACAAAAAAAAAAAAAAATGCCAAAAAAAACAGTCTCAAATAGATATGGACTTCTTATAAGTATTTACAACTGTTTTAAGCTTATTTTGTCTCTTTATGCTTTTTCTGGGACTACTAACAAAAAAACAGTTTCAAGAATTATATTTAAATTTAAATATGTACTTAATACTAAATTTGTTAAAAAATTTTTTTAATAATGTTCAAATCTACTTTCATAATTTAAATGTGTTTCAAAAGTCAAGTCTGATCTCTTTAAAGATATTTCATAAGGCCTTTTTTTTTATAGCCTAATGGTAAAAACAATAAAAGTTTTCATTTGAAACTGATTAAAAAAAACTGGAGAAAAATGTTGGTAACTATTTAATAAAAAAAAGATTATTACAAAGTGGTTACATAATTTGTAAAATAAAAATATGTAACTGTAGATATTAAGTAAACTTAAACAAAAGGTTAAAGACAAAACATTTAACCAGATTACAGATCTTTTAAGATACAATAAAGTGATTATTAACCTAGGGCTTACATCAGACTAATAAAAGCATGGCTCTAGCTGATAGCAGGTTACTATGGTATTCAATTTGTAAACTTAAAACTTTAACTTGTTGATATTAATCTGGTCATGATGATGGTTAAAAAAGACTAAATTTAGAGTACCCAATAAAGTTAATTAAGTTCCTATTTGTCAACAGTTTAACTATATCTTAAGGTTAAAATAGACTCATTAATATTTAATTCTCTCACATTTTTAATACAGCTAATATACAAAAAATTCCTAACATCTCCCTCCATTGGAACACCAGTAACTACCCAAGATCTTTAATGTAACCTGTGACAATTGTTTCCTATCCAACTGTGTTTTCAAAACATCCAACCCTGGGGGTCCCCAGCACTCAGACTGGTCTTCTCAGACTGGTCTGTGTGAGTACCTGAGCGCTCTCTCTCTCTCTCTTTCTCCTTTTTAAATTTGGTTCTGAAACATGCATAGCTTTTCTTGGGCCCTCTGTTTCTGTCATATTCGTGTGTCTATGTTATTGGGCCCTCTATGTTTCTGTCATATTCGTGTGTCTGTGTTATTGGGCCCTATGTGTTTCTGTCATATTTGTGTGTCTGTATGTTGTTTCCCTATGGACGGATGCTTCTCCCTTGATTTAATAACATGAGACAGTTCCCTTCCCCCTCTTTAGGCCAAAAATCAAGGACATCGCTCAGAAAAATGGAGTATCTATTTCTGTTCCTCAATGGCTATCAGAGGACACCCTTCATTCAAATATTAAAAAGAATGTTTTCTGTCCTAGGAACAGACATCCAGACCAGATCCCATACATCGTGACCTGGAAAAATTTAATTAACCCCCCCACCCTTTTTTCACTCCTTTCTTCACAGGTGTTGGCAGCCACAGCTAAAAGAGACATTAAGCCCACCGCTGAAGCCTCAGTCCCAATTCATGTGTGGGGGAGGAATTGGGGACTGGGAGTTACATCTCAGGTCAATAAATGGTTTACAAAATTTGTCTGTTACAAGGATCAGAGGCTCCCATGGCTGAGTATCTCTAAAAGGTCCTACAAGTATAAAAACTCCCCAAAAGCTATGTTATTGGACTGATTAAAATTTTTCTCAAACTTTTAAATCACAGATAGATATTGATTAAAAGCTGTCAGTCAGGTTAGATGCTCTAAAAAATGCTGTTATATATTTTAAAAGGCAGGTTGTCAATCTGGTGGTTCAAAAGCAATTGTTCTGTCATGTAAATTATCAATTCATAAGTATTACTCCTTTATCCTACAATGGGACTGCTACTGTATGGTAAAAGGTTAAAAATCATATTTGGGGTATTTAAAATCTTAATAATCTTAACATAGATTTACAAGATTTACAAAAGAAAATATCTGTTATTTCATATAGTCATTTGTCTTTTGGTGATCCTGCTAAGGCTGCAAAAGATTTTTTTTTTTTGATGCCTTAAGTATCTCCCAAGCAGTTTCTTTCTCAGATTCTCATTTGGCTTAAGCAGGGGAATTTACTGCCAAACAAACAAACATAGATTACAGAGTTGGAGGTCAACACATTGTCAGCTAGTTCCTTATCTAGTCAGGCCTGGGTTTAATAAATATCTGTTCTATAATGGCAGTACTGTCATCTGGTTATTAAATGATGTCTTCAAAGTAAAAAACAACAACAACAAAAAAAAAAAAACTTTAACTTGGTTTACAACAGTTTCAACATGCAGGAATGGCTGTGCCTGAGTCAGGTGAACAAACAATGTTACAGAGACTAAATGTGGCGGCTTCCAGAGCTCAAGTGTTCCAGCAGCTCAACAGGTCCACTATCACAGACTGGAGCTGGCAAGCCGAGGAATCGCGACTGAGGACTTGCCTCCAGCTGAGACCTTCCCCTAACAATGAATGTAAACCCTATAGCCACTGTAAGCCCTGTAAATTTGTTTACTTTTTAAAACCTATAGTTTTTGTAAAACCTAATGTCTGTAAAACATATAGTTTCTGTAAAACCTAATGTCTGTAAAACATATAGTCTCTGTAAAACCTAATGTCTGTAAAACATATAGTCTCTGTAAACCCTATAGCTACTGTAAACCCTGTAAATTTGTTTACCTTTTATAATCATTCTAGGCATGTTGGCCAAGGTTAATACTCCACGCCTCCGGGAACCGCATAAGCATTCAGACTTATGCACCCCCTAGGGGGATGGGTACCAATGTGGGTGTGGAACAAACGCAAGGGAAGGGCTTGCTGACCACATCTGAATTCCCTGAGAGAAAAAACCTGACTTGCATGGAGGTTGGTACCATACATAATAATTATTTAGGCCCTGCCTCCCCTCCCCAAAAGGTACCAAGGGCCAAATCTGTGGGCGATAAAAAATGACCCACAGGAGGAGCCAGTTCACTACTCCCCCACTTGGTTAAAGCCCACCGCTTGACTGCGGGCCTCCCCCTGTCTTGTATAAAAGAAGGGAGGAGATGTTGGAGACCTTGAGCTAAACTGCAACCATTTGGAGGAAGAAGCCTCCACTCTTTGTGTTAAGATTTCAGCTTCCTGAGTTCCTGTGAAATTTACCAAGCCTTCCCAAAAAGCCTCACTTTGATCTGTAGATAAGAACAAGGTGTAACCTAAAGATGTGTATCTTAACAAACAGGATTGATGTAACTCTGCCCTGCCTGTGATCTCAACAGAGACATTCTTGTAAACATCCAATGAGGCCTGTAATCCTCAAGAGACCCCCCCCCTCTCCTCATCAATCAAAACCTCTGGTAGCCATAAAATCCATTTGGCAGCCATAAATCCCATTTGCCTTCTTCCTGCCTCCCCTATAAACCTCTGTATGAATAATAATAATTTGAGAGCCTTGACCAGAGTTGAAGCAGGACTTTCTTTCTTGGTGCCTGTTTGTTCCCCATCCAGGTTCAGCCTCCTCTCGAGCCCTTGTTGAACCCCACTGGGTTGGGGCAGGGGATGATTCAATATGGAGAGAAAAGAAGGAGAGAAAGTGGAACAGAGCAGGGGATGTGGTCATAAATGCACTGCAGTGGTATGCAGACAAATAAATTTTTCTTTTTCTTTTTGGATTTTTCAAATGTTTTTTTTTTTTGGTTTTGCAAGGTAGGTTTTCTCCTTGGAATTCATTTATTTAGTCTAGGCTATTTCTCAACTCACATGATCCACCTACCTCATCCCTCATCAGTGCTAGGATTTGTCATAATGCGCCACTATGCCTGGCTTGATGAATTTTCTTAGTTTGTACAATTAATGTATGCTAACAAAGTGTTTAAATAAGGAACATTTAACTAATAAAAATATGAAAAGTGACAAAGAAAAATGGAAAGTAGAATAAAGAAATGGGAGATAATAAAATGAAAAAAATAAAACCCCAAACCATCTAGAAATAAATAAAACTCAAAAAGCCAGAGCCACATACTCTATTTCTTCCTTAATCCCATTTTATCTGGAGACTGAGGTAGATTGTGTGGGTTCAAGGCCAGCCTTGGCTCAGAGTGAAATTGCACACCAGCCTGGGCCAAACTAACACCCTGCCTAAGTTAAAAAAACAAACCCAACAAATAAAACAAAGAAACAAACAAAAGAACAAAAAAACAACCCCAAATCAGAAAACCAAAACCCAAACCAGCATTATGGCAACACCTCATGATGTCACAATCCGGGAGCTGGTCCTGGTGGTCACCTTGGGCAGGGGGGGTTTTGATTTGATTCTCCAGCACTCACATAAAGGGTGGGATTGCCACACAGGTCTACAATATAGTCCTGTGAGCACTAGACAGGAGATCATTGGGGCTTGTGTGTCAAACCCAAGCTCTGGGATCAGTGACAGACAGAAATAAATAAATGAGAAATTTTTGACAATAAGTTATGTTCTACTCTGGGCTCTGCACAGTACACCCCACCACACACACACACTTTTTCATTTCTACCTTTCTAAGGCTGAGTCTTTTTTCTCTCCTTCAACTGGCCAGTAAAAGGACAAAAGTCAGCCTCAAGAACCAGCTTATGTTGTTTCATCATTTTTCTTAACTTCACAATGGTTTCCAGGTCATTAGACAGAACTGGTCTTAGGCCTTTCCAGGCCTGATTTGGGATCTCTGTCTTTGTTTGTTAGTCCCAGGCTTTAGTCTCTGATTGTTCTGTCTCTTTAGGTGAATGGTTAAGTTTATCAACCATGTGGAGCAACTGTCTGCCTCAAGCATGGAATGATAACAGCCCTTAGACAGAAATTCAAAATCCATCAGTAGTTTGAGGCCTGATGTATTGGCCTGTCCATTCAATGCTCACAATTTTGCAATTTCTGATTTATTGTCATCTCACCACACATTTATTGTTTAAAAATGTGTTGTTCAGGTTCAGCCAGGTACACAACAAAAGAACCCAGAGAACTAATTTCCAACATTATAGCATTGGGGACCTGTCCCTAGGAAATTGGTTTCCCCAAATATTCATTTAGGCTTTATGACCCAGTAGAGATGGGATTTTAGAGAAGGCCACTGCAGGCTGGGAGAGAATCTTACCATCAGGCTGTGGGTAGAATGAGAAGTACTTGTGTGCATTAGATCTGCACTTTGATCTTTTAGTTTTAACTTCTATTTTATGTTCATTTTTAACTCCCCAGATGGCTTCAACTGTACCTCAAACCCCATCTCTGAACTCCTGTTCCTGGTTATTTGGGTTTTCTCCACCACAGGTTTGGTTTTATTGGTATTCACTGTGGGTTGATGAAGGCCTCCTCTTGTTGGATTGTTCTGGGATCAGGGTAGAACTACCATACTCTGTGGCTTTTACAATCCTTTTTCCCCTCTGAAGTCAATGTTCCTGAGCATTAGTGGGCCTGGAAGCAGTCTGTTTTTTGTGTTTTCTTATGGCTATCATTCTCCACCCTTTGATGGTTTAGTTTTGTCTTTTTTCAGGTGGGTATTTAATTATTTGACAGTGGAAAGAGGGGTCTAGAGAGAGAGATCCAGAGTTAGGGAGATGAATGGGTGTGCCAGGTTTCCAGCCACTGCAAGTTCTGTTTCCAGATGCGGGTGCCAGTTTGCCGGGCTTTTTCCCTCACCACCGGCAGGTAGAGCAAAAGAGAGAGAGAGTCGGGCCAGCCGTTTCTCTCTTGAGGCTGAGCAGAGAAGACAGGTGTCGGCGACTCAAACCTCCCCAAATCACCGGGAAAAAAACCACATTGAGTCGGGAGAAACGTCTAAGCATGAAACTCAGTTTATTGTCAGGGGAGATATTTATGTGTTTTGAGGAAAGGGGTGGGAAAAGGGGATAGAGAGAAAGGTATAAGGGCCAATATACTTTGAGGAAGGGGCGGGAAAAGGGGATGAGAGAGTTTCAGGGGCCAACAGTATTTCATCACGTCAGCAGCAGCTGGGTGGAGGCAGTTTCAGCTTAGGTGCTGAGTCAGGAGCAGGTAGGACAGGTCGGCTGGACTAGGCTGGGCTCGGGAATAGGCCAAGATTGGCTGGGCTAACCACTGGGGCCTCACGGGCAGAGCCCAACATCTCCCCCTTTTGTTTTTGTAAGAATGGTGGATGGCATAGTCCCTGTCTTAGGTTGTCCCCCTCTGGGAATCTTACCCGTCTCTGGGCAGCATGCCTCTAGTCCGTTGAAACCACTCCACGCCCTGTCTTAGGTTGTCTCAGCCTGTCTGAGATCTTACCCGTCATTGGTTCGATGGAGGGCAGGGAGGAGGATGTTAGGTGGATAGCCAGTAAGTGGAAAAGCCATTGTCTTTTTGAGTTGCAAACCTGTTTTTTGACTTGTGCCTTGGCCTGATGAAGTTTAATTGCCTCTAGCTGTTGGTGAATGAATTGTGTAATCTTATTAATTACACAGGGCCTAGAGTGAGGATGAGGAGAAGAAGAAGGAGGGATTCAGGGGAGGGAGAAGGTAGGGTAAAGAGCAAGAAGGAGGAGGGGTTTAAGGAGGGAGAAGGTGGAAGAAAAAGCCATGTAAGCTCTGTCTACAGCAGGTTGTCTTGGAGTCCCGACTCCTCTTCTGTAAATCTTTCTGGAGCTTTTCTGGCTTCATTTCAGGTCTAGTAGCATCCATACCTTCAGTTGTTCCTGGGGAAGAAATAGAGGCATAGTTCTCAGGGGGTGACACTCCCTGGAAGATTGATTATTATCATCCCCTTGTTGGGGTAAATATTTTAAGTCTCTTGCTGGTACCCAAATAGGTCTTTTTTTCCTCTTGAGGAAAGACACATCCAAATCCTCTTCCTGCTGTGAGGAGGGGTCTGGTCCCCTCCAGGCCCCAGTTAATGAGTCCCTCCATTTGACCCAGATGGAGCTGTAGGTGACAGCTGAGGTCCAATGTTTTTGAAAAGGGACAAGTATCTATCTTCTTTAGAAAAATTTAAAATATTTAGGGTTAATAATGCCTTTTTAGTTGGTCATGTGGGGTAGAGATTCCCCCTTTTGTTTTTGTAATTGAGATTTGAGAGTTTGATTATATCTTTCTACAATGGCCTGGCCCCACGGGTTATATGGGATGCCTGTGGAAAGTGAGATTTTCCAGGTTTGGAGAAATCTATAAAAGTTTTGCTTACGAAGCAGGGACCATTATCGGTTTTGATTTGATCTGGCAATCCAAGGGTGGCAAAGCATTGAAGCATATGGCTAATAGCATGTTTAGTTTTTTCCCAGCATGTGCCAATGCCCAGCAAGCATGGGAGAAAGTATCAACTGAGAGAAAAATATATTTAAGTTTTCCAAATGGAGAATAGTGAGTAACATCAATCTGCCAAAGGTGATTAGGGTGTAGTCCTCGAGGATTGGGTCCTGTAGTTTGAAGTGGAGGTACCTGGAAGAAAGGCTGACAGGATTTGCAAGTTCGGACAATTTTTTTAAGGTCCTTGACTGGCACATGGGGATATTTATGTTTAAGGCCCCTCCAATTTATATGAGTTAATAAGTGGAAGTGTGTAGCTTCTGAGACTGTATTACATTGAGGCTGAGAGGCCAGTTTGTCAGCCAAATTGTTTCCTTTAGAGAGGAATCCTGGTAAATTTTGATGAACTCTGAGATGTTGAAGAAAAATGGGGTTAATTTTTTGTTTAAGTAGGGAGCGGGCTTGAATCATTAATGGGGTTATAATATTGGAGTCCAGTCTAATATGGGCCTCAATTAGGTTGGGTAACAGGTTAACAACATAAAGGCTGTCAGAAAATAAGTTAAATGGCTCCTGAATAGTGTCCAAAGCCAAAATGACAGCAAATAGTTCTTTAAATTGTGTTGATCCTGTTGACCTCATGGGAGATTGACTTTATGGGTATAGACTTTTCTCCCCTCCTTAGGGAGGGTAAACAACTAGGGAAGCTCCCAGAGCGCCCCCATCGGTGAACACGGTAAGAAAATCAGGGTTGGGTTTAGATAAAAAAAGTCTGGGGGGGTCTCCATTCCAACCTAGAGAAGGAGCTCATCCATTTATAAGGACCATAGTGACAATCAATTATACCCAGAAACCCCTCGAGGGCAATAGCAACCCTGTTGTTATTTCTCTGAAGCCAAGTGAAGTCTGTTACCTTAAAGGGGGTGACAATGACATGAGGCTCCGTGCCAAACAATCGGACAGAGGTGTCCCTGCCCTTTATAATGCAGTCTGCAATCTGGTTAGTTATAGAGTAAACTCTGGGGACTCCACCAATGGAGAGGTGAATCCATTGGATGGGTTCTCCTTCCTGGGCCAACAGCGCAGTGCATAATGTTTCTCCAGAGAAAATACAGAGGGAGATAGGTAAGTTAGGATCAAACCTCTTTAGGACAGCAGCATCAATGGCCCATTGTACCTTATGTAGAATTTGTTCATGATGAGGGGGCAAGGTTATCTGAGAGGAGAGAGTAAGACCCTTTAAGAGGTCAAATAAAGGGGACAGTTCCTCAGTAGTTATGGGTAGCCAGGGCCTCATCCAATTAATTTTTTTTCAGCACCTTTTGGAGTTGAGGCAAAGTATAGAATTTTTGAATATGGAGTTGGGGTTTGACAGGAGAGACAGTATCAAGGAATAACCTGGAGCCCAAAATCTTGAAGGGAGAGGCAGTTTGAATCTTTTTTGGAGACACCTGTAAAATGGCAACGCATTTAGCAGTGAGGTCTTGGAGATCAGATGGGTTGGAATGACCTAAAATAATAATAAAATATTAGGATGATTAATCAAGGAAGAAAAGATATGAGACATGTAATGGCAAGGCATTTAGCAGTGAGGTCTTAGAGATCAGATGGGTTGGAATGACCTAAAATAATAATAATAATAAAACATTAGGCTGATTAATCAAGGAAGAAAAGATATGAGACATGTATTGTTAGGGTTAATCCAGGGCTGACAGTTAGTAGTTTTTTATGATATTGAAGCTCATAGATCTAGGGGAAGTTCCATATTGGCAGAAGAAGTTGGCCTGTCTTTATAGAGCCATGAAAGAGAGAAAAAGAAATTAATTAGTCATATAGTACATAGAGCAAAATTATTGTAGTTAAGCTACAGTAAGCTTTAGGAACTCCTGTTAGGTACACTTTGTATATCTTTACAATGGAATCTTAAATAATTATTACACCTTAAAATTGGTCCCCAGTGACATTGTCTTTAGTAAGGCAATTGTAGATGTAAACTATAAATTAATAAAATACTGAATATATTGGGGGACATATATTTAAATTATTACATTTTGTCCCTGGCTTTTAATAAATTTATAATAACAGTAACAATAATACTTGGTATAAGGCATAGTAAGGAGAGAGAAAACAATTTAAATTTAACCACCATTAGCCGTCATTAAACTTTTATAGTAACCAGAGATTGACAGTTTTAGGTTTTTAATTTTGTCCCTCCAGCTGGGCAGAGCTGTCAGGGAAAACTTTAATCTTAGGTCAACATTGTATTACCGATTGAGTTAGTTGGGCTTAGTATGAATTGAGGTAGGCGGGTAGGGAGAGAATGGGTGTGCCAGGCCTCCAGCCACTGTTTACATGGGTACTGGAGAATTGAGCCTCGAATCAGGGTCCTTAGGCTCTACAGGCAAGTGTTTAATAATTAAGTCATCTCTTTATCTTTATGTTAATGGGAAGGCAGCGAAGGGTGGGACAATGGTGTGTAGGATATAGCCATATAGACTTGAAAAACAGGGTTTTTACCTCTAGCAGGGCAATCTGAATGTCTTTAGCTGTTTTTTTTTTTGTTTTGTTTTGTTTTTTAAAGTAAATACTTTGGGGCCCTGCAGGACACTCCAGTTAAGAGCATAGAGGAGCGTCTAGAGGCAAAGGGGCGGGACGGCAGCGGCTTGTCTCATGGCCTCATGGCGGATTGTCCGCCCATTCCTAAGATATTTTTAAAGCAAGTTAGAGCCCGCCTATTTGCCTCCTTGTTGTTTGTTGGTCTTTTATTTATTTATTTTTGATAAAAGTGACCAAAAGTGACGCCTGGAGGTGCGGGGAGGCGCAGCCAGTGAGGCTCGGGCAGTGCTCGGCCCGGGCCGGAGTTGTCCCATTCGGCCCGCTCCCGCAGGAATGTCGGTGGAGCCTGGCGGACCAGTGACTTGTGCTCCACGCCCGTGAGGAAAGTTAACCTCGGTTTGTATTTGATCACAGTTTACATTTACAGAAAGCTACATGGAGGAGCTGTCCTTCACCAGGGGTTTGAGCACATTTGCCTTAGGCAGTAGTTAGGGGCTGAAAAGAGCTGAAAAGATAGTTGCCGGGTGGCGGCTTGGGTGGCGGCCTTTGGAGAAAAGAGATTTTAAAAGTCAGTTTTAGTTTTTTCTTACAGTTTTTAAGGGCAAAAATGAACTTTTTCCTGGAAGAGCCTTTAAGGTTGGCAATTAAGGCAAGGAGGACTGAATTAATCCATGGGGCTAAAATAAAAGTTTTGTCCCAAGAGCCACACTGTAGGAGGAGTAGGGCAATAGTAATATATATGAGTACAACATAAGCACAAAGTCTCAAAAAATAGTTAAGCATGTTGTAGAATTGAGTTTAGATTTAGATTTATGATGGCCAATGAGCCTGTGTCTTTATGGGACGGCTCAATGAAATTAAACACAGTGTAGCTGGGAGCAGATCTCCCCATCAGGTTTGTTTTGTTTTTTGGAACGGAGTTTTTATTTAAATGAGGAGGCAAAAACGTTTAAAGTTTCCTCTAGGTCTACCCACGTGGTGAGTTTTGTTTTTAGGTCTGCCCACGTGGTGTGTCCGCCATGAACTGGTGTTTCTAAGATGGCGCCCCCATTCACATGGGGGCAGGACAAAAATGGCGGCACCGCAGAAGCGGTCTGTCGGAAACCCAAAAATGAGAGGAAAGAGAAAAGAACAAGAGATCTTGAAGTTTGGGACTTCAATGTCCCAATGAGGAGGCAAAGCGTTTAAAGTCTCCTTTAGGTCTGTCCACGTGGTGTGTCCGCCATGAACGTACTCGTTTAGAAATGGCGGCAAACCGGAAATGGAAGGAAAGAGAAAGGAAGTTGAAGTAAGCACAGATTATAGAAGTAAAGGTTAGAATATTAAATATGAAGATTACCTCATTACTTATGAGGATACACCCGTCAGCAGTCCGATTAGCTCGTCAGCTTAATTTTGAATTTTTCTTCGTCACGTCAGCAGTCCGTAGTCCGTTTTGAATCCTCACGTCCTCACATGGGGCAGTGGTTGTTGTGCCCCACGTCTGGGCGCCAAAATGCGGGGCTTTTTCCCTCACCACCGGCAGGTAGAGCAAAGAGAGAGAGAGCCGGGCCAGCCGTTTCTCTCTTGAGGCTGAGCGAGAAGACAGGTGTCGGCAACTCAAACCTCCCAAATCACCGGGAAAAGAAAACCACATTGAGTCGCGGAGAAACGTCTAAAGCGAAACTCGTCGTTTATTGTCAGGGGAGATATTTATGTACTTTGAGGAAGGGGGTGGGAAGAGGGGATGAGAGAAAGGTATAAGGGCCAATATACTTTGAGGAAGGGGCGGAAAAGGGGATGAGAGAAAGGTATAAGGGCCAACAGTATTTCATCACGTCAGCAGCAGCTGGGTGGAGGCAGTTTCAGCTTAGGTGCTGAGTCAAGGGCAGGTACTCAGGCTCGACTAGGCCTTACGGGGAATAGGCCAAGATTGGGCGGGGAGAGGATGTTAGGTGGATAAGCCAGTAAGTGGAAAAGCCATTGTCTTTGAGGTAAACCTGTGGTGCCTTGGCCTGATGAAGTTTAATTGCCTCAAGCTGTTGGTGAATGAATTGTGTAATCCTTACACAGGGCCCGAGTGAGGATAAGAAGAAGGAGGATTCAGGGAGGAGGAGAAGGTAGGGTAAAGAGCAAGAAGAAGGAGGGTCCAAGGGAGGGAGAAGGTGGAATAAAGCCATGTAAGCTCGTCTACATAGGTTGTCTTAGGAGTGACTCCTCTTCTGTAAATCTCTCTGGAGCTTTTTGGCTTCATTCCAGGTCTAGTAGCATCCATACCTTCAGTTGTTCCTGGGAAAGAAATAGGCATAGTTCTCAGGGTGTGGCACTCCCTGGAAGATTGATTATTATCATCCCCTTGTTGGGGTAAATATTTTAAGTCTCTTGCCGGTACCCAAAATAGGTCTTTTTCCTCTTGAGAAAGACACATCCAAATCCTCTCCTGCTGTGAGGAGGGTCTGGTCCCCTCAGGCCCCAGTTAATGGGTCCCTCCATTTTGACCCAGATGGAGCTGTAGGTGACAGCTGAGGTCCAATGTTTTTGAAAAGGGGACAAGTGTCTATCTTCTTTAGAAAAATTTAAAATATTTAGGGTTAATAATGCCTTTTTAGTTGGTCATGTGGGGGTAGAGATTCCCCCTTTTGTTTTTGTAATTGAGATTTGAGAGTTTGATGATATCTTTCCACGATGGCTTGGCCTTGGTTATATGGGATGCCTGTGGAAAGTGAGATTTTCCAGGTTTGGAGGAAATCTATAAAATGAAGCAAGGGACCATTATCGGTTTGATTTGATCTGGCAATCAAGGGTGGCAAAGCATTGAAGCATATTAATAGCATGTTTAGTTTTTCCCCAGCATGTGCTGATGCCCAGCAAGCATGGGAGAAAGTATCAACTGAGAGAAAATATACTTAAGTTTTCAAAAATGGAGAATAGTGATAACATCAATCTGCCAAAGGTGAAGGCGTAGTCCTCGAGGTGATTGGCTCTGTAGTTTGAAGTGGAGGTACCTGGAAGAAAGGCTGACAGGACAAGTTCGGACAAGCCTGACTGGCACATGGGGATAAGTTTCTCAGGTGTAGCTTCTGAGACTGTATTACATTGAAGAGGCCAGTTTGTTGTTTCCCTTTAGAGAGGAATTGATTTTGTTTGAGATGTTGAAGAAAAATGGGGTTAATTCTTTGATGGCTTGAATCATATTGAGCAGTCTAATATGGCCTCAATTTAGGTTGGGTAACAGGTTAACAACATAAAGGCTGTCAGAAAATAAGTTAAATGGCTCTGAATAGTGTCCAGCCAAAAGCGACAGCAAATAGTTCTTTTAAATTGTGCTGATCCTGTGACTCATGGGGAGATAGACTTTATGGGTATAGACTTTTCTCCTCCTAAGGGATCAGGGAAGCTCCCAAGCGCTCCCATCAGTGTCGGTAAGAAATCAGGTTGGGTTTTTACAGGGGTCTCTATTCCAGCCTAGAAGGTATTTAATCCATTTTAGTGACAATCAATTATACCAGAAATCGAGGGGCAACCCTGTTGTTAAAGCCAATTGAAGTCTGTTACCTTAAAGGGTGACAATGACATGAGGCCCGTGCCAAACAATCAGACAGAGGTGTGTCCTGCCCTTTATAATGCAGTCTGCACCTGTTAGTTATAGAGTAAACTCTGGGGACTGGTGAATCCATTGGATGGGTTCCTTCCTGGAGCCAACAGCGCAGTGCTGCCCAGAGAAAATACAGGGAGATGGTGTTATGATCAAACCTCTTTAGGACGCAGCATCACGGCCCGTTGTACCTTATGAAAGAATTTGTTTTTTATCTGAGAGGAGAGTAAGACCTTTAAGAGGTCAAATAAAGGGACCCTCCCAGGGCCTCATCCACCATAATTTTTTCAGCACCTTTTGGAGTTGAGGCAAAGTATAGAATTTTTGAATATGGAGTTGGGGTTTGACAAGAGACAGTATCAGGAATAACCTGGAGCCCAAAATCTTGAAGGGAGAGCAGTTTGAATCTTTTTGGAGACACCTGTAAAATGGCACGCAAGCAGTGATCTTGAGATCAGATGGGTTGGAATGACCTAAAATAATAATAAAATATTAGGATGATTAATCAAGGAAGAAAAAGATATGAGACATGTAATGGCAAGGCATTTAGCAGGAGGTCTTAGAGATCAGATGGGTTGGAATGACCTAAAATAATAATAATAATAAAACATTAGGGCTGATTAATCAAGGAAGAAAAAGATAAGAGACATGTATTGTTAGGGTTAATCCAGGCTGACAGTTAGTAGTTTTTATGATATTGAAGCTCATAGATCTAGGGAAGTTCCATATTGGCAGAAGAAGTTGCCTGTCTTTATAGAGCCATGAAAGAGAGAAAAAAGAAATTAATTAGTCATATAGTACATAGAGCAAAAATTATTGTAGTTAAGCTACAGTAAGCTTTAGAACTCCCTGTTAGGTACACTTTGTATATCTTTACAATGGAATCTTAAATAATTATTACACCTTAAATTGGAGTGACATTGGTAAGGCAATTGTAGATGTAAACTATAAATTAATAAAATACTGAATATATTGGGGACATATATTTTAAATTATACATTTTGTCCCTGGCTTTTTAATAAATTTATAATAACAGTAACAATTACTTGGTATAAGGCATAGTAAGGAGGGAAACAATTTAAATTTAACCACCATTAGCCGTCATTAAACTTTTTTATAGTAACCAGAGATTGACAGTTTTAGGGTTTTTTAATTTTTGTCCCTCCAGCTGGGCAGAGCTGTCAGGAAACTTTAATCTTAGGTCAACATTGAGATTGAGTTAGTTGGGCTTAGTATGAATTGAGGTAGGCCCAGGCCTCAGCCACTGTTTACATGGGTATTGGGAGAATTGAGCCTCGAATCAGGTCCTTAGGCTCTACAGGCAAGTGTTTTGAATTTCATCTCTTTATCTTTATGTTAATGGGAAGGCAATGAAGGGTGGGACAATGGTGTGTGTAGGATATAGCCACTTGAAAACAGGGTTTTTTTAATTCTAGTAGGGCAATACGAATGTCTTTAGCTGTTTTTTTTTTTTATTTTGTTTTTTTTGTAAATACTTTCCTGCAGGACACTCAGTTCATAGAGGGAGCTCAGCAAAAGGGCGGGACGGCAGCTTGTCTGTCTCATGGCCTCATGGCGGATTGTCCGCCCATTCCAAGATATTTTAAAAGCAAGTTAGGCACTGTTTGCCTCCTTGTTGTTTTGGTCTTTTTTATTTATTTATTTTGATAAAAGTGACCAAAAGTGACGCCTGAGGTGTGGCGGTGCAGCCAGTGAGGCTCGGGCAGTGCTCGGGCCCGGGCGGGTTGTCCCATTCGGCCCAGCTCCGCCACGGTGGAGCCTGGCGGTATGACTTGCTCACGCCCGTGAGAAAGTTAACCTCGGTTTGTATTTGATCACAGTTACATTTACAGAAAGCTACATGGAGGAGCTGTCCTTCACCAGGGGTTTCTTGCCTTAGGCAGTAGTTAGGGGGCTGAAAAGAGTTGAAAAGATAGCACACCGGGTGGCGGCTTGGGGTGCGACCTTGAGAAAAGAGATTTTAAAAGTCAGTTTTAGTTTTTTCTTACCCAAAAAAACTTTTTCACCTTTAAGGTTGGCAATTAAGGCAAGGAGGACTGAATTAATCCATGGGGCTAAAATAAAAGTTTTGTCCCAAGAGCCACATTGGCAATAGGGTACAACATAAGCACAAAGTCTCAAAAAATAGTTAAGCATGTTGTAAATTGAGTTTAGATTTAGATTTATGATGGCCAATGAGCCTGTCTTTATCGCTCGAAATTATTGGGAGCAGATCTCCCCATCAGGTTTTGTTTGTTTTTGGAACGAGTTTTTATTTTTTGAGGAGGCAAAAACGTTTGTTTCCTCTAGTCTACCCACGTGGTGAGTTTTGTTTTTAGGTCTGCCCACGTGGTGTGTCCGAGAAGTTTCTAAGAGGGATGGGGGCAGGACAAAATAGAAGGTATCGGAAACCCAAAAATGAGAGGCAAGAGATCTTGGAAGTTTGGGACTTCAATCCCAATACGTTTAAAGTCTCCTTTTAGGTCTGTCCACGTGGTGTGTCCGCCATGAAGAAATGGCGGCAACCGAAATGGAAGAAAGAGAAGGGTTGAAGTGATTATAGAAGTAAAGGTTGAATATTAAATATGAAGATTACCTCATTACTTTATGAGGATACACCCGTCAGCAGTCCGATTAGCATCAGCTTAATTTTGAATTTTTCCCGTCAGTCAGCAGCTGGTCGTTTTGATCTCCTCACACGTCCCTCACATGGGGCAGTGGTTGTTGTGCCCCTTTGCCTGGCGCCAAAATGCGGGCTTTTTCCCTCACCACCGGCAGGTAGAGCAAAAGAGAGAGAGAGGGCCAGCCGTTTCTCTCTTGAGGCTGAGCGAAGACAGGTGTCGGCAACTCAAACCTTCACCGGGAAAAGAAACCACATTGATAGCGGAGGCGTCTAAAAGCGGAAACTCATCGTTTATTGTCAGGGGAGATATTTATGCTTTGAGAAGGGTGGGAAGAGGGGATGAGAGAGAAAGGTATAAGGGCCAATATACTTTGAGGAAGGGGCGGGAAAAGGGAGAGAAAGGTATAAGGGCCAACTTCATCACGTCAGCAGCAGCTGGTGGAGCAGTTTCAACAGGTGCTGAGTCAAGGGGCAGGTACTCAGGCTTCGACTAGGCCTTGGGAATAGGCCAAGATTGGCTGGGCTAACCACTGGCTTCAACGGGCAGAGCCCAACACCCCCTTATACATCTGGCTTTGGGTCCTGGGAATGTGTAACCAGAGCCCGCTTGGGCTTCGCAGGTAAATGCCTTCACTGCTCAGTCATTTCCCAGCCCTGTTTTGTCCTATTTTAAAAATATAATTGACAAGGTATTAAGAGTTGGCTTAGCAGTTAAGGCATTTGCATGCAAAGCTTAAAGAGAAAATGAAAAAGTAACGAAAATAAAAATAAAATATTGAACCTAGGAATGAAAGTAAAAGAACAAAATAAAAAAAAAAATACACCCTAAATACCAAAACCAAAACCCACAACCCAGCAACCAAACTCACTATATTGTAGTCCAACAGATGAGAAGTGTCAATTCCAAATATTCACCAGGTGGAAGTCTCTTGGGAGTCCGAGTCCTTTCACCTTCCAACTTTCTCTGCGATATAAGGAAAAAAATCAGCCCCAGACAGTGGTTTGTTTGGTCATGTGATTTTAATGCCTCCCAATGGGTCCTTGGTGAGGTGAGAGCAGCCCACAGGCCAATCAGAGCTAAGCACAACTACCAGTGGTTTCTCAATTTATTCCCAAGACTCTGCTCATCTCTGTGACCAAATCCCTACAACAAAGAGGGACCCTAAGGGAGGGAGGCAGGACCTGTTTTGGTTCATGCTTTGAGGGAACAGAAAAATGCATGGTGACAGGAGCAGTGGGGCTTTGAGGGGGCTGGTGAGAGTGCACAAGCAGTCACCCATACGTCTCTGTAACACACATGTTCCAGGCTCACCTCACCTCCCAAGAATTCTACAAAATCCCCGGACCTCCTGGGAATCAAGTATTAAAACACATAAGCCTGTGTTTGCCCCGACCAGCGGGGGATTCAACAAGAGCCCGAGGGGAGATTAACCTGGATGAGAGAGACAAAGCAGACACAAAGAAGGAGACTAAGCCTAATATATGGTCAAAGTCTCAAATCTTTATTTTTCACACAGAGGTTTATATAGGGGAGGCAGGAGGAAGGTAAACCAGAAACTGACCCAGGGTCACAACACTTTCTGATTGATAAGGTTTGATCATGGGACTCGTAATCCCAGGGGTCATGGGAAGGTCTGTTGTTACATTCCGATAGGCAGATAAAGTAATCGCCTGCAGCCAGGGCTTGTAGCTGGGGCAACTCTGATCCGATAGGTAGATAAAGTGATCACCTGCAGCCAGGGCTTGTAGCTGGGGCAATTCTGATCCTAAGGCCTTTTGAGTCCAAGATGGCTTCTCATACAAGATGGCTGCTATGCTGCTCATGGTCTCCGACATCTCCTCCCTTCTTTTATACAAACAGGAGGGGGAGGCCTGCTATCCAGCAGTGGGCTTTAACTAACTGGGGGAGTAGTGACCTGACTCCTCCCGTGGGTCATGTTTATCACCCACAGATTTGGCCCTCGGTACCTTTTGGGGAGGGGAGGCAGGGCCTATAATCATTATGTATGGTACCAACCTCCATGCAAGTCAGGTTTTACTCTCAGGGAATTTAGATGTGGTCGGGAAAGGACCTTCCCTTGCGATGTTTTGCCTCGCACCCTTTGGTGCCCATTCCAATCTCATTTCTTTCATGAGTTGGAATACGTATATCTAAATGCTACGTAACTCCTAAAGGAGGGAAACGGCATGAGAAAGGCATAGGGCTATAGCATGAGAAAGGCATAGGGCTATGTAGCCAACACATAGTGGACTCAGCCTTATAGTTGAATGACCGTGTATTTTTTGATCTAAGTTCTACAAGGAAGAAGAGTTTTTAAGAGGGCTTGAAATCTGGGCAACATTCAGGATAGAGTTTCTGGAAGCCAAGGGTGGGTCTGGAGGAGCACGCTGTGGATCTCTCTTCGAACATCCTTTAATGACCTTAAAAAGAATCTCAAAAGACATTTAATAGTAACGAGCAGCATCATTAAAGCATACGGTGGACTGACACAGGCCATGACTCCTCCAGTGGGGAGAGAGGCACTTCCTGTTGAAGCAGAAGTGACTTGTATACCGCCTATGGTCACACGGATCTTCCAAAGATATGTTTGTGGAAAATTATCATCAGACCACCAGAGTCCAGCGGAAAGTCCGTCCGTCCATTCGTTAGACCGTTCAGTACTGCCACTCTCAGGTTTAGTACTAGTTCCTGGGGTCCTAGACCAATCTTTAATGTACCTGAAGCTATCAGTGATGTTATATAGGAGATATTTATTTCCAACGCATTTATTCCAACGATGTGATTGATTATACCAGGGATCTTGTCCTTCACAAGGAAGGAAGGTATCAGGGGGATTTTAGGAATTTTTGTATATTAGGTATATTAACCATGTGAGAGAATTATACAAAAATTAACCATGTGAGAGAATTAAATACTAATGAGCCAATTTTAACCTTAAGATATAGTTGAAATGTTGACAAATAGGGACTTAATTAACTTTGTTGGGTACTCTAAATTTAGTCTTTTTTAACCATATCATGACCAGATTAACATCAACAAGTTAAAGTTTTAAGTTTACAAACGGAATACCATAGTAACCTGCTATCAGCTAGGGCCATGCTTTTGTTAGTCTGATGTAAGCCCTAGGTAAATAATCATTTTATCATATCTCAAAAGATCTGTAATCCAGTTAAGTGCTTTGTCTTTAACCTTCTGTTTAAGTTTACTCAATATCTTCATTTACATATTTTTATTTTACAAACTATGTAACCACTCTGTAACAATCCTTTTCATCAAATAGTTACCAACATTTAAAGTTTTTTTCCTCCAGCTTAACTTTTTTAGTCAGTTGATCTCATTACTACCAGCAAAAACTTTTATTGTCTTTACCATAAGGCTTTTAATAAAAGGCCTTATGAAATATCTTTAAAGAGTAGATCAGACTTGACTTCTGAAACACATTTTTTTAAATTATGAAAGTAGATTTGAACATTATTAGAAATTTTCTAACAAATTTAGTATTGAGCACATATTTAAATTTAAATTTAATTCTCGAGTCTGTTTTTTTTTTTTTTGTTAGTAGTCCCAGAAAAGCATAGAGAGGCAAAGTGAGCTTAAAACAGTTGTAAATACTTATAAGAAGTCCACATCTACAAGCCAGTGAAGCTAAGAAAGAGGGTTTTGGATCTTTTCCCTCATGCTATAAGGCAGCTAGAGAGATCTGCCTTTCTCTGATGGAGAAAGGGAAATTCTGTTTTTCTTTATATTAATCCTCACCTAATCCCTCAATGGGGAGGCGGCCACTGGGGGCCTGTAGTCCCAGGGGGAGGATGTCCCCAAGGGGTCACTCACCTATTAACCACGCATCTTAACCCAATTTCCTCATGTCTTGAGAGACTCTTTAAGTCCCTGAATGAATAACTCATGTTTACTCAATGTTTGTCCCATAATTTCATCGCTCTTCTTACCTTATTCGGGTCTGTGTCACAGGCGGGCTTTCCTGCGGTGACCTCTGTGAGGATGTTCACTCACCGACGAAGTGGCGATCCAATGAAAGAATGACGGCCGTTCAACCGAGCAACGTCCAAGTCAGTCCTCGTACCTCGAGCCCCATGTTGGGCGCCACTTGCCCCGACCAGCGGGGGATTCAACAAGAGCCCGAGGGGAGATTAACCTGGATGAGAGAGACAAAGCAGACACAAAGAAGGAGACTAAGCCTAATATATGGTCAAAGTCTCAAATCTTTATTTTTCACACAGAGGTTTATATAGGGGAGGCAGGAGGAAGGTAAACCAGAAACTGACCCAGGGTCACAACACTTTCTGATTGATAAGGTTTGATCATGGGACTCTTAATCCCAGGGGTCATGGGAAGGTCTGTTGTTACATTCCGATAGGCAGATAAAGTAATCGCCTGCAGCCAGGGCTTGTAGCTGGGGCAACTATGATCCGACAGGTAGATAAAGTGATCGCCTGCAGCCAGGGCTTGTAGCTGGGGCAATTCTGATCCTAAGGCCTTTTGAGTCCAAGATGGCTTCTCATACAAGATGGCTGTTATGCTGCTCATGGTCTCCAACATGTGTTCAAAAACATTTCACATCCAAACCATAGCCGACTTTGTCCACTTCAACAATAATAAAGCCTCGGTAGCAATGAAGGTGAGAGGCTCCGGGAGCTTGATGCTCCTCTGGACCGTGGACACTGAGTGTGCTAGCAGAAAAGTGAATTACAGGGTGTTGCAATGGCCTCTCACTTGGACCCTAAAATTCTATTAACTTTTGGCTATTCGGGTCAGACCATGTTTACACTCAAGGTATTCAGTTTCCTAGCTTTAAACTCAGATGGGTTGGTGTCAAGTGGATGGTGGCCCTCACTGACATTGTGATGCTGAAACAAAATGCTCTACTCCCCAAGACCCCCTAGGGCATGTGATGAACAGCTGTGGGACTGACAGGAAGAGAATGTACCATAACTTCCCTGTGAGACCCTCATCCGACTGCTCATCAGAAGCCCAGGATCTCAAGAGAGAGTGGCTGATGTGACCAGGGCATAAAGCTTGCAGCCCAGAAGGGCTGTCAGTCCTGAGCAGGACAACTCCCCTGGGAAACTTGTCTGTTCTGGAGACCATGGAAAAGAGTACACATCCCACCTCCACATGTCGGTCACGAACGGGTCTTTCCTCAACAAGGGTCCCTTTGACCGCTGCTCACTGGGACCCTCAACAGAGCCTCGTGTATTCTGTAATAACCTCTGTCTGTCTAACATGCTGCACTGTGATTCTCATCTGAGTTCATCTTGGGGGAGGGCAGAGCAAGAAGCTGGGCCACACTCCTCCCAGTGGGTAAGACTAACAGAAGATGAAGGGAGGAGAATGGAGCATTTGGGCCACTGGAGCTCCAGCCATCAGGAGCCTCAGTGGGAAGGGGGAGGATTCCAATATGGAGAGAAAAGAAGGAGAGAAAGTGGAACAGAGCAGGGGGATGTGGTCAAAGGGCACGGCAGTGAGTATGGAGACAAGAGGAATTTTTCTTTTTTTTCTTTTTCTTTTTTTTTGTTTTTCATTTTCTTTTTTTTTCTTTTTGATTTTGCAAGGTAGGTACTCTGGCTTGGAATTCACTATTTAGTCTAGGCTAGCTTCTAACTCACAGGATCCACCTACCTCTGCCTCTCCAGTGCTAGGATTGAAGATGTGTGCCACTATGCCTGGCTTGATGAATTTTCTTAGTTTGTACAATTAATGTATGCTAACAAAAGTGTTTAAATAAGGAACACTTAATTAACAAAAATTTTAAAAGTGACAAAGAAAAATGGAAAGTAGAATAAAGAAATGGGAGACAATAAAATGAAAAAAATAAAACCCCAAACCACCTAGAAATAAATAAAACTGAAAGCCAGAGCCACATACTCTGTTTCACAACCTTAATCCCAGCTCTCGGGAGATTGAGGTAGGTTGCTGTGGGTTCAAGGCCAGCCTTGGCTACAGAGTGAGCTGCACATCAGCCTGGGCCAAACTAAGACCCTGCCTAAGAAACCAAACCCAACAAATAAAACAAAGAAACAAACAAAAAACCAACCCCCAAATCAGGAAACCAAAACCCAAACCAGCAAACTGGGCGACAAACTCAAGATGTCACAATCCGGGAGCTGGTCAGGTGGCTCACCTGTGGGCAGGGGAGAGGTCACCTGACTTTGATTCTCCAGCACTCACATAAAGAGCTGGGCTTACTACACAGGTCTACAACCCTAGTCCTATGAGCACCAGACAGGAGATCATTGGGCTTGTGAAAACCCAAGCTCTGGGATCAGTGACAGACTGTGTCTCAAGGAAATAAATGAATGAGCAATTTAGGGGGACAATCCAATGTTCTACTCTGGGCTCTGCACAGTACACCCCATCACACACACACACACACACACACACACACACACACACACGCCCAACAGATGGCCAATGTCTCACTGCAATGGATCACCAGGTAGAAAGAAGTCTCTCACCTCTCTAAGGCTGAGTCCTTGCACTCTCCTCCAACCAACCAGTAAAAGAACAAAAGTCAGCCGCAGTCAGGGGCTTATGTAGGCACAGGCCTTGGATACCTCATAATGGCCTTTAGGTCATAGACGGAGGTGGTCCAGGCCTAGCCAGGCACATCCCAGGCTTTAGTCTATTTGTTTCTAAGGTCTGTGTTAGTTACTTTTCTCAACCATGTGTGCAACTGTCTGCCTCAAACACGGAATGATAACAGCCCTTAGACAGAAATTCAAATTCCATCAGTAGCCCATGAGGCCTGTGCAGTGTGGCCTGTCCACATCTCCGGGTGCTCACATTTCAGTGTCCTGATGCCTTGTGTCTCAGCCACACACTTGCCAGACGAGCTCTCACACAGCCAGGTACACAACAAAAGCACCCAGAGAACTGTCACCCCCTCTGTGGGGGACCTGTCCCTAGCTGGTGGTTTCCCCACTTCCGTTTAGGCTTCGCGCCTTAGAGATGGGAGGAGAGGAAGGCCACTGCAGGCCAGGGGAGAAGTCTTACCATCAGGCTGTGGGTCAGAGAAGGCTTGTGTTTATTACGCTCTGCACTGAGATCTTTTAGTTTTAACTTTTATTTTATGAAAGGTTTAACTCCCCAGATGGCTTCAACTGCACCCTCAAGCCCCATCTCTGAACTCCCGCTCCTCTTCCCATTATGTTCTCCATCACAGGTGGGGTTGTTGGTATTCACTGTGGGTCGTGAAGGCCTCCTATGTGGAGTTCTGGGCCTCAGGGTATTTCTACCTACTCTGTGGCTCTTACAATCCTTCCTCCCCCTCTTCGGCAATGTTCCCTGAGCCATAGTGGGCCTGATAGCAGTCTGATTTTGTGTTTTCTATGGCTTCTGGGATTTCGCTTTGATGGTTTAGTTTTGTCCTTTTTTCAAAACATATTTAATTATTTGAGAGATAGAGAAAGAGGCAGATAGAGAGAGAGAGAGAGAATGGGTGCGCCAGGGCCTCCAGCCACTGCAAACGAATTCCAGATGCATATGCCTCCTTATGCATCTGGCTTACATGGGTCCTGGGGAATGTAACCAGAGTCCTTGGGCTTTGCAGGTAAATGCCTTAACTGCTCAGCCATTTCCCCAGCCCTGTTTTCTCATATTTTAAAAATGTTATTGACAAGGGCTTAAGAGTTGGCTTAGCAGTTAAGGCATTTGCATGCAAAGCCTAAAGACCCATGTTCAGATCTCCAGATCACACATAACCCATATGCACAAAGATGATGCAAGCACAAGGTTGCACATGCTCAATAGGTGATGAAAGCATCTGGAGTTTGATTACAGTGGCTGAAGCCCTGGTACACAAATTCCCTCTCTCTCTCTCTGTCTCACTCTTTACACAATAAAAAAAATAAAAAAAAAAATAAGAAAATGAAAAAGTAACGAAAATAAAAATAAAATAATTGAACCTAGGAATGAAAGTAAAAGAAGAAAAAAAAAAAAACCCTAAATACCAAAACCAAAACCAACAACCCAGCAACCAAACTTGCTATATTGTAGTCCAACAGATGAGAAGTGTCAATTCCAAATACTGACCAGGTGGAAGTCTCTCGGGAGTCCGAGTCCTTTCACCTTGCAACTTTCTCTGCGATATAAGGAAAAATATCAGCCCCTGACAGTGGTTTTTGTGGTCATGTGACTTTAATGCCTCACAATGGGTCCTTGGTGAGGTGAGAGCAGCCCACAGTCCAATCAGAGCTAAGCACAACCACCAGTGGTTTCTCAATTTATTCCCAAGACTCTGCTTATCTCTGTGACCAAATCCCTACAACAAAGAGGGACCCTAAGGGAGGCAGGACCTGTTTTGCTTCATGCTTTGAGGGAAGAGAAAATGCATGGTGACGGGAGCAGTGGGGCTTTGAGGGGGCTAGTGAGAGTGCACTAGCAGTCTTCCATATGTCCCTGTAACTCATATGTTCCAGGCTCACCTCACCTTTCAAGAATTCTACAAAATCCCCGGACCTCCTGGGAATCAAGTATTAAAACACATAAGCCTGTGTTCAAAAACATTTCACATCCAAACGATAGCTGACTTTGTCCACTTCAACAATAATAAAAAGCCTCGGTAGCAATGAACGTGAGAGGAGCTTGACGCTCCTCTGGGCCGTGGACACTGAGGGTGCTAGCAGGAAAGTGAATTACAGGGTGCTGCAATGGCCTCTCACTTGGACCCTAAAATTCTATTAACTTTTGGCTTTTCGGGACTCAACAAGTTTACACTCAAGGTACTCAGTTTCCTTTGCTTTAAACTGAGGTGAGTTGGTGTCAAGTGGATGGTGGGCCCCCACTGACTTTGTGACACTGAAACAAAATGCTCTGCTCCCCAAGACTCCCTAGGGCATGTGATGAACAGCTGTGGGACTGACAGGAAGAGAATGTACCATAACTTCCCTGTGAGACCCTCATCTGACTGCTCATCAGAAGGCCAGAATCTCAAGAGAGAGTGGCTGATGTGAATAGGGCATAAAGCTTCCAGCCCAGAAGGGCTGTCTGTCCTGAGCAAGACAACTCCCCTGGGAATCTTGTCTGTTCTGGAGACCATGGAAAAGAGTACACATCCCACCTCCACATGTCGGTCAGGAATGGGTCTTTCCTCCACAAGGGTCCCTTTGACCGCTGCTCACTGGGACCCTCAACAGAGCCTCGTGCATTCTGTAATAACCTCTGCCTGTCTAACATGCTGCACTGTGCTTCTCATCTGAGTTCATCTTGGGGGAGGGCAGAAGAAGAATCTGTACCACACTCCTCCCTGTGGTTAAGACTAACAGACAGAAGATGAAGGGAGGAGAATGGAACACTTGAGCCACTGGAGCTCCAGCCATCAGGAGCCTCAGTGGGAAGGGGGATTGTTGGAGACCTTGAGCCAAACTGCAACCATTTGGAGGAAGAAACTTCCACTCTTTGTGTTAAGATTTCAGCTTCCTGAGTTCCTGTGAAATTTACCAAGCCTTCCAAAAAGCCTGCTTTGATCTGTAGATAAGAACAAGGTGTAACCTAAAGATGTGTATCTTAACAAACAGGATTGATGTAACTCTGCCCTGCCTGTGATCTCAACAGAGACATTCTTGTAAACATCCGTGAGGCCTGTCACTCAAGAGACCCCGCCCCTCTCTCCTCATCAATCAAAACCTCTGGTAGCCATAAAATCCATTTGGCAGCCATAAATCCCATTTGCCTTCTTCCTGCCTCCCCTATATATACCGCTGTATGAATAATAATAAATGAAGCCTTGACTGGAGTTGAAGCAGGGCTTTCTTTCTTTGTGCCTGTTTGTTCCCCATCCAGGTTCAGCCTCCCCTCGAGCCTCTGTTGAACCCCGCCCAGGCAAGTGGCGCCCAAACGTGGGGGCTTGAGGTACGAGGACTGACTTGGACGTTGCAAGGAAGGACTGCCTTCTCTTCAGCATTGGATCGCCACCTCGTTGGTGAGTGAAGATCCACAGTGGGTCACTGCAGGAAAGCCCGCCTGTAATACAGACAAGCGCATGTCTCGGGACAAACCATATATGTTCATAGTTGATGAACCTCAAGGCCACAAAGAAAATCGGATGATCCCTTGGGGACATCCTCCCCTGGGATTAACAGGCCCAGAGTGGTTGCCTCCCCAATGAGGAACTAGTCTTCTCACTGACGGACTTAGGCGAAGTTTCATGGTTGCCTCACCATTAAAAAACTAGGCAAAGTTTGCCTCCCCAGTTAGGGAAAAAGTAAACTTTCCCTTTCTCCATCAGAGAAAGGCTAAACTACAGGCCCAGAGCAGCTGCCCCCCAGTGAGAAACTAATCTTCCCACTGACGGGTTAGGCGAGATATAATGTAAAGAAAAAAACAAACTTTCCCTTTCTCCATCAGAGACTTGAGCCCGCAGGGCTGGCCTCCCCACTGAGGAATTAGGAGAGGTGTAATGTAAAGAAAAACAGACTTTTTCCATCTCAAAGGAAAAGACAGATCTCCCTCTCAGACACTGTCTTCTTATTTCATTCTTTGTTTTCAGTTTAAGCCATCACATGGACTTGAATCAAGGCGACAGGGCAACTGAAGTCTCTCAGCCAGGGCTACTCTCTGGTATTTGAGCTCATTGTTCAAGTCCCGACCGGGTGTTGGCAACAACCTTCTATTTCTCTTCACAATTTACAAACCGGTTTCGGCCAGTAAAAGCCTCTAGGGTGTTCTTAAACTTGCGGTCAGGCTTGCGTTTGGGACCACCTGAATCCCCCGGGCTATTTATAGCCCAGGAATGTTGCCCTCTGGTCTTGACATTTCTAAACTTTCTCTATCATGAGGAACACTAGCTTTCATCAAAATGTGGCTGCTAGCTCGAGCTGTGACAAGCTGACAGATCTGGCAGAGCTGCTCAAAAACCACAGGCAGCAACAAAGACAAAAGCTCACACCTGGGGGCAGGGCTCAGGCTCCTGCAGGCTTCTCTTGTTTATTCAAGGGCTTAAGGTGCTTAAGATGCAGGGGACCCAAGTTAAATTTTTTGTTCTCTTAAAAAAATGTCCATGGTTCCCCCAAAAAAAGACACTATCAATGAGTAATGATGGAGTCACATGGGTGATTGTTTAAAAGATTTTTATCGCCTTCTCCTATTGAAACCTGATTAGTGACATCCTTCAGTCTCACTATCAGATAAGCCCCTTCCCCCTTCTCCATTCACAGCTGGATGCAAAGCCCAGACTCCAGGGGCATGCCTACCCCACCTGGGCTCAGGCGTCCTCCAGCCACACTGGCCCAGCAAGGTAAACAAGGAGATAATAGGCTTTATTAAAAAAAAGGGGGGCTCTTTCTTAGCTTCCCTGGCTTGCAGAGTTTAGGGACTTCTAACAAAAAAAAAAACAGTCTCAAATAGATATGGACTTCTTTACAACTGTTTTAAGCTTCTTTTGTCTCTCTATGCTTTTCTGGGACTACTAACAAAATTTCAAATATGGATAAATGCCAAATTATTATAAGTAGATATGGACTTCTTATAAGTATTTACAACTGTTTTAAGCTTATTTTGTCTCTCTATGCTTTTTCTGGGACTACTAACAAAAAAAAAGGTTTCAAGAATTATATTTAAATTTACATATGTGCTTAATACTAAATTTGTTAAAAAATTTTTTTAATAATGTTCAAATCTACTTTCATAATTTAAATGTGTGTCAAAAGTCAAGTCTGATCTACTCTTTAAAGATATTTCATAAGGCCTTTTTTTAATAGCCTAATGGTAAAAACAATAAAAGTTTTCATTGGTGATAAGATAAACTGATTAAAAATAAACTGGAGAAAAAAAAACTTTAAATGTTGGTAACTAATGAAAAAGATTATTACAAAGTGGTTACATAATTTGTAAAATAAAAATATGTAACTGTAGATATTAAGTAAACTTAAACAAAAGGTTAAAGACAAAACACTTAACCAGATTACAGATCTTTTTAGATACAATAAAGTGATTATTAACCTAGGGCTTACATCAAACTAATAAAAGCATGGCTCTAGCTGATAGCAGGTTACTATGGTATTCAATTAGTAAACTTAAAACTTTAACTTGTTGATATTAATCTGGTCATGATGATGGTTTAAAAACACTAAATTTAGAGTACCCAATAAAGTTAATTAAGTTCCTATTTGTCAACATTTTAACTATATCTTAAGGTTAAAATTGGTTCATTAATATTTCTCTCACATGGTTAATATAGCTAATATACAAAAAATTCCTAACATCTCCCTCCATTGGAACACCAGTAGCTACCCAAGATCTTTAATGTAACCTGTTTCCTATCCAACTGTGTTTTCAAAACATCCAACCCTGGGGGTCCCCAGCACTCAGACCGGTCTGGTGAGTACCTGAGCGCTCTCTCTCTCTCTCTTTCTCCTTTTTAAATTTGGTTCTGAAACATGCATAGCTTTTCTTGGGCCCTCTGTTTCTGTCATATTCGTGTGTCTATGTTATTGGGCCCTCTATGTTTCTGTCATATTCGTGTGTCTGTGTTATTGGGCCCTATGTGTTTCTGTCATATTTGTGTGTCTGTATGTTGTTTCCCTATGGACGGATGCTTCTCCCTTGACTTAATAACATGAGACAGTTCCCTTCCTCCTCTTTAGGCCAAAAATCAAGGACATCGCTCAGAAAAATGGAGTATCTATTTCTGTTCCTCAATGGCTATCAGAGGACACCCTTCATTCAAATATTAAAAAGAATGTTTTCTGTCCTAGGAACAGACATCCAGACCAGATCCCATACATCGTGACCTGAAAAAATTTAATTAACCCCCCACCCTTTTTTCATTCCTTTCTTCACAGGTGTTGGCAGCCACAGCTAAAAGAGACATTAAGCCCACCGCTGAAGCCTCAGTCCCAATTCATGTGTGGGGGAGGGATTGGGGACTGGGAGTTACATCTCAGGTCAATAAATGGTTTACAAAATTTGTCTGTTACAAGGATCAGAGGCTCCCATGGCTGAGTATCTCTAAAAGGTCCTACAAGTATAAAAACTCCCCAAAGCTATGTTATTGGACTGATTAAAATTTTTCTCAAACTTTTAAATCACAGATAGATATTGATTAAAAGCTGTCAGTCAGGATAGATGCTCTAAAAAATGCTGTTATATATTTTAAAAGGCAGGTTGTCAATCTGGTGGTTCAAAAGCAATTGTTCTGTCATGTAAATTATCAATTCATAAGTATCACTCCTTTATCCTACAATGTGACTGCTTCTGTATGGTAAAAGGTTAAAATCATATTTGGGGTATTTAAAATCTTAATAGTCTTAACATAGATTTACAAGATTTACAAAAGAAAATATCTGTTATTTCATATAGTCATTTGTCTTTTGGTGATCCTGCTAAGGCTGCAAAAGGATTTTTTTTGATGCCTTAAGTATCTCCCAAGCAGTTTCTTTCTCAGATTCTCATTTGGCTTAAGCAGGGGGGAATTTACTGCTGGGCAAACATAGATTACAGAGTTAGAGGTCAACACATTCCTTAGCTAGTTAGGCCTGGGTTTAATAAATGTCTGATTCTATAATGACAGTACTGTCATCTGGCTATTAAATGATGTCTCCAAAGTAAAACAACAACAACAACAACAACAACAAAAACCCTTTAACTTGGTTTACAACAGTTTCAACATGCAGGAATGGCTGTGCCTGAGTCAGGTGAACAAACAATGTTACAGAGACTGAATGTAGCGGCTTCCAGAGCTCAAGTGTTCCAGCAGCTCAACAGGTCCATTATCACAGACTGGAGCTGGCAAGCCGAGGAATCGCGACTGAGGACTTGCCTCCAGCTGAGACCTTCCCCTAACAATGAATGTAAACCCTATAGCCACTGTAAGCCCTGTAAATTTGTTTACTTTTTAAAACCTATAGTTTCTGTAAAACCTAATGTCTGTAAAACATAGTTTCTGTAAAACCTAATGTCTGTAAAACATATAGTCTCTGTAAAACCTAATGTCTGTAAAACATATAGTTTCTGTAAAACATAATGTCTGTAAAACATATAGTTTCTGTAAAACCTAATGTCTGTAAAACATATAGTCTCTGTAAAACCTAATGTCTGTAAAACATATAGTCTCTGTAAACCCTATAGCTACTGTAAACCCTGTAAATTTGTTTACCTTTTATAATCATTCTATGCATGTTGGCCAAGGTTAATACTCCACGCCTCCAGGAACCGCATAAGCATTCAGACTTATGCACCCCCTAGGGGGATGGGTACCAATGTGGGTGTGGAACAAACGCAAGGGAAGGTCTTGCTGACCACATCTGAATTCCCTTAGAGAAAAAACCTGACTTGCATGGAGGTTGGTACCATACATAATAATTATTTAGGCCCTGCCTCCCCTCCCCAAAAGGTACCAAGGGCCAAATCTGTGGGCGATAAAAAAATGACCCACGGGAGGAGCCAGGTCACTACTCCCCCACTTGGTTAAAGCCCACCGCTTGACTGCGGGCCTCCCCCTGTCTTGTATAAAAGAAGGGAGGAGATGTTGGAGACCTTGAGCCAAACTGCAACCATTTGGAGGAAGAAGCCTCCACTCTTTGTGTTAAGATTTCAGCTTCCTGAGTTCCTGTGAAATTTACCAAGCCTTCCCAAAAAGCCTGCTTTGATCTGTAGATAAGAACAAGGTGTAACCTAAAGATGTGTATCTTAACAAACAGGATTGATGTAACTCTGCCCTGCCTGTGATCTCAACAGAGACATTCTTGTAAACATCCGTGAGGCCTGTCACTCAAGAGACCCCCGCCCCTCTCTCCTCATCAATCAAAACCTCTGGTAGCCATAAAATCCATTTGGCAGCCATAAATCCCATTTGCCTTCTTCCTGCCTCCCCTATATATACCTCTGTATGAATAATAATAAATGAAGCCTTGACTGGAGTTGAAGCAGGGCTTTCTTTCTTTGTGCCTGTTTGTTCCCCATCCAGGTTCAGCCTCCCCTCGAGCCTCTGTTGAACCCCGCCGGTCGGGGCAGGGGATGATTCCAATATGGAGAGAAAAGAAGGAGAGAAAGTGGAACAGAGCAGGGGGATGTGGTCAAAGGGCACTGCAGTGAGTATGCAGACAAGAGAAATTTTTCTTTTTCTTTTTTTTCTTTTTTTTTTTTGGTTTTGCAAGGTAGGTACTCTGGCTTGGAATTCACTATGTAGTCTAGGCTGGCTTCTAACTCACATGATCCACCTACCTCTGCCTCTCCAGTGCTAGGATTTAAGGTGTGCACCACTATGCCTGGCTTGATGAATTTTCTTAGTTTGTACAATTAATGTATGCTAACAAAAGTGTTTAAATAAGGAACATTTAACTAATAAAAATATGAAAAGTGACAAAGAAAAATGGAAAGTAGAATAAAGAAATGGGAGATAATAAAATGAAAAAAATAAAACCCCAAACCACCTAGAAATAAATAAAACTGAAAGCCAGAGCCACATACTCTGTTAAACAACCTTAATCCCAGCTCTCGGGAGACTGAGGTAGATTGCTGTGGGTTCAAGGCCAGCCTTGGCTACAGAGTGAGCTGCACACCAGCCTGGGCCAAACTAACACCCTGCCTAAGAAAACAAACCCAACAAATAAAACAAAGAAACAAACAAAAGAACAAAAAAAAAAACCCCAAATCAGGAAACCAAAACCCAAACCAGCAAACTGGGCAACACCTCATGATGTCACAATCCGGGAGCTGGTCAGGTGGCTCACCTGTGGGCAGGGGAGGGGTCACCTGACTTTGATTCTCCAGCACTCACATAAAGAACTGGGCTTGCCACACAGGTCTACAACCCTAGTCCTCTGAGCACTAGACAGAAGATCATTGGGGCTTGTGAAAACCCAAGCTCTGGGATCAGTGACAGACAGAAATAAATAAATGAGAAATTTAGGGGGACAACCCGATGTTCTACTCTGGGCTCTGCACAGTACACCCTAACACACACACACACACGTAGAAAGAAGTCTCTCACCTCTCTAAGGCTGAGTCCTTGCACTCTCCTCCAACCAACCAGTAAAAGGACAAAAGTCAGCCTCAGTCAGGGGCTTATGTAGGCACAGGCCTTGGATTCCTCACAATGGCCGTGATGTCATAGACAGAGGTGGTCCAGGCCTAGCCAGGCACATCCCAGGCTTTAGTCTCACTATTTGTCTCTAAGTTCTGTGTTAGTTACTTTTCTCAACCATGTGAGCAACTGTCTGCCTCAAGCATGGAATGATAACAGCCCTTAGATAGAAATTCAAATTCCATCAGTAGCCCATGAGGCCTGTGCAGTGTGGCCTGTCCACATCTCCGGGTTCTCACATTTCAGTGTCCTGATGCCTTATGTCTCAGCCACACACTTGCCAGACGAGCTCTCACACAGCCAGGTACACAACAAAAGCACCCAGAGAACTGCCACCCCCTCTGTGGGGGACCTGTCCCTAGCTGGTGGTTTCCCCACTTTCGTTTAGGCTTCGATCCTTAGAGATGGGAGGATAGGAAGACCACTGCAGGCCAAGGGAGATGTCTTACCATCAGGCTGTGTGTCAGAGAAGGCTTGTGTTTATTACCCTCTGCACTGAGAGCTTTTAGTTTTAACTTTTATTTTATGAAAGTTTTAACTCCCCAGATGGCTTCAACTGCACCCTCAAGCCCCATCTCTGAACTCCCGCTCCTCTTCCCATTATGTTCTCCACCACAGGTGGGGTTGTTGGTATTCAATGTGGGTCGTGAAGGCCTCCTATGTGGAGTTCTGGGCCTCAGGGTATTTCTACCTACTCTGTGGCTCTTACAATCCTTCCTCCCCCTCTTCTGCAATGTTCCCTGAGCCATAGTGGGCCTGATAGCAGTCTGATTTTGTGTTTTCTATGGCTTCTGGGATTTTGCTTTGATGGTTTGGTTTTGTCCTTTTTTCAAAACATATTTAATTATTTGAGAGATAGAGAAAGAGGCAAATAGAGAGAGAGAGAGAAAAAATGGGTGCGCCAGGGCCTCCAGTCACTGCAAACGAATTCCAGACGCATGTGCCCCTTGTGCATCTGGCTTATGTGGGTCCTGGGAAATGGAACCAGAACCCTTGGGCTTCGCAGGTAAATATCTTCACTGCTCAGCCATTTTCCCAGCCCTGTTTTGTCCTATATTAAAAATATTATCGACAAGGGCCTAAGAGATGGCTTAGCACTTAAGGCGTTTGCCTGCAAAGCCTAAAGACCCATGTTCAGATCTCCAGATCACACATAACCCATATGCACAAAGATGAGGCAAGCACAAGTTTGCACATGCTCAATAGGTGGTGAAAGCATCTGGAATTTGATTACAGTCACTGAAGCCCTGGTACACAAATTCCCTCTCTCTCTGTGTCTCAGTCTTTACAAAATAAAAACAATAAAAAAAATAAGAAAATGAAAAAGTAACCAAAATAGAAATTAAAAAATGAACCTAGGAATGAAAGTAAAAGAACAAAATAAAAAAAACCCTAAATTCCAAACCAAAACCCACAACACAGAAACCAAACTCACTATATTGTAGTCCAACAGATGAGAAGTGTCAATTCCAAATATTCACCAGGTGGAAGTCTCTCGGGAGTCCGAGTCCTTTCACCTTGCAACTTTCTCTGCAATATAAGGAAAAAAATCAGCCTCAGACAGTGGTTTGTGTGGTCATGTGATTTTAATGCCTCACAATGGGTCCTTGGTGAGGTGAGAGCAGCCTAAAGGCCCATCAGAGCTAAGCACAACGACCTGTGGTTTCTGAATTTATTACCAAGACTCTGCTCACCTCTGCGACCAAATCCCTACAACAAAGAGGGACCCTAAGGGAGGGAGGCAGGACCTGTTATGGTTCATGTTTTGAGGGAACAGAAAATGCATGGTGATGGGAGCAGTGGGGCTTTGAGGGAGCTGGTGAGAGTGCACTAGCAGTCCCCCATATGTCTCTGTAACACACATGTTCCAGGCTCACCTCACCTCCCAAGCATTCTACAAAATCCCTGGACTTCCTGGGAATCAAGTATTAAAACACATAAGCGTGTGTTCAAAAACATTTAACATCCAAGCCAAAGCCGACTTTGTCCACTTCAATAATACTAAAGCCGGGCTGGAGAGATGGTTTAGGGGTTAAGGCGCCTGCCTCCTAAGCCTAAGAACACTGGTTCCAATCTCCAGTGGTTCCAATCTCCAGGTCCCACGTTTAGCCAGATGCAAAGTGAAGCAAGGGTGTAATGTCGCACGTGACCACAAAGGGGCACACACATCTGGATTTCGTTCACAGCAGCTGAGACACTGCTGCCGCACCCATCTCTGTCTTCCTCTCTCCCTCTCTCTCTCTCTCTCTCTCTCGCTGTCTCTCTCCCTTTGTCTCTCTCCAAAAAAAAAATAAAAATTAAAAAGTTTTCATAATACTAAAGACTCGATAGCAATGAACGTGAGAGGCTCTGGGAGCTTGATGCTCCTCTGGGCCGTGGACACTGAGTGTGCTAGGAGGAAAGTGAATTACAGGGTACTGGAATGGCCTTTCACTTGGACCCTAAAATTCTATTAACTTTTGGCTTTTCGGGACTCACCATATCTACACTCAAGGTACTCCGTTTGCTTTTCTTTGAACTCTTCATGGGTTGGTGTCAAGTGGCCCGCACTGACATTGTGACACTGAAACAAAATGTTCTGCTCTCCAAGACCCCCTAGGGCATGTGATGAACAGCTGTGGGACTGACAGGAAGAGAATGTACCATAATTTCCCTGTGAGACCCACATCCGACTGCTCATCAGAAACCCAGGATCTCAAGAGAGAGTGGCTGATGTGAACAGTGCAAAAAGCTTCCAGCCCAGAAGGGCTGTCAGTCCTGAGCAGGACAACTCTCTTGGGAAACTTGTCTGTTCTGGAGACCATGGAAAAAAGTACACATCCCACCTCCACATGTTGGTCAGGAATGGGTCTTTCCTCCACAAGGGTCCCTTTGACCTCTGCTCACTGGGACCCTCAACAGAGCCTCTTGTATTCTGTAATAAGCTCTGCCTGTCTAACATGCTGCACTGTGCTTCTCATCTGAGTTCATCTTGGGGGAGGGCAGAGCAAGAAGCTGCACCACACTCCTCCCTGTGGTTAGGACTAACAGACAGAAGATGAAGGGAGGAGAATGGAGCACTTGGGCAACTGGAGCTCCAGCCATCAGGAGCCTCAGTGGGAAGGGGGACAATTCCAATATGGAGAGAAAAGAAGGAGAGAAAGTGGAACAGAGCAGGGGGATGCGGTCAAAGGGCACTGCAGTGAGTATGGAGACAAGAGGAATTTTTCTTTTTTTTTTTTTTTTTGGTTTTGCAAGGTAGGTTCTCTGGCTTGGAATTCAGTATGTAGTCTAGGCTGGCTTCTAACTCACAGGATCCACCTACCTCTGCCTCTCCAGTGCTAGGATTTATGGTGTGTGCCACTATGCCTGGCTTGATGAATTTTCTTAGTTTGTACAATTGATGCATGCTAACAAAAGTGTTTAAATAAGGAACACTTAATTAACAAAAATTTAAAAAGTGACAAAGAAAAATGAAAAGTAGAATAAAGAAAAGGGAGATAATAAAATGAAAAAATAAAACCCCAAACCACCTACGAATAAATAAACCTGAAAGCCAGAGCCACATACTCTGTTTCACAACCTTAATCCCAGCTCTCAGGAGACTGATGTAGATTGCTGTGGGTTCAAGGCCAGCTATGGCTACACATTGAGCTGCACATCAGCCTGGGCCAAACTAAGACCCTGTCTAAAAAAACAAACCCAACAAATAAAACAAAGAAACAAACAAAAAAACAACCCCCAAACCAGGAAACCCAAACCCAAACCAGCAAACTGGGCGACAAACTCATGATGTCACAATCCGGGAACTGGTCAGATGGCTCACCTGTGGGCAGGGGAGGGGTCACCTGACTTTGATTCTCCAGCACTCACATAAAGAGCTGGGCTTGCCACACAGGTCTACAACCCTAGTCCTATGAGCACTAGACAGGAGATCATTGGGGCTTGTGAAAACCCAAGCTCTGGAATCAGTGACAGACTGTGTCTCAAGGAAATGAATGAATGAGCAATTTAGGGGGACAACCCGATGTTCTATTTGGGCTCTGCACAGTACACCCCAACACACACACACACAGACACGTAGAAAGAAGTCTCTCACCTCTCTAAGGCTGAGTCCTTACACTCTCCTCCAACCAACCAGTAAAAGGACAAAAGTCAGCCGCAGTCAGGGGCTTATGTAGGCGCAGGCCTTGGATTCCTCACAATGGCCGTGATGTCATAGACAGAGGTGGTCCAGGCCTAGCCAGGCACATCCCAGGGTTTAGTCTCTAAGGTCTGTGTTAGTTACTTTGCACAACCATGTGAGCCTCAAGCACGTCTGCCTCAAGCATGGAATGATAACAGCCCTTAGACAGAAATTCAAATTCCATCAGTAGCCCATGAGGCCTGTGCAGTGTGGCCTGTCCACATCTCCGGGTGCTCACATTTCAGTGTCCTGATGCCTGTGTCTCAGCCACACACTTGCCAGACAAGCTCTCACACAGCCAGGTACACAACAACAGCACCAGAGAACTGCCACCCCCTCTGTGGGGGACCTGTCCCTCCCTGGTGGTTTCCCCACTTTCGTTTAGGCTTCGACCCTTAGAGATGGGAGGAGAGAAAGACCACTGCAGGCCAGGGGAGACGTCTTACCATCAGGCTGTGGGGCAGAGAAGGCTTGTGTTTATTACGCTCTGCACTGAGAGCTTTTAGTTTTAACTTTTATTTTATGAAAGGTTTAATCCAAATGGCTTCAACCTCACCCCAAGCCCCACCTCCGCATGCCAGCTCCTCTTCCCCTTAGGGTCTCCTCCACAGGTGGGGTTGTTTGGTGTTCACTGTGGGTCATGAAGGCCTCCTTTGTGGAGTTTTGGGCCTCAGGGTATTTCTACCCACTCTGCAGCTCTTACAATCCTTCCTCCACCTCTTCTGCAATGTTCCCTGAGCCACACTGGGCCTGTTAGCAGTCTGATTTTGTGTTGTCTGTGGCTTCTGGGTTTCGGCTTTGATGGTTTTCTTTTTGTCCTTTTTTTTTTTTTTAACATTTATTTATTTGAGAAAGAGAGAGAAAGGAGAGAGAGAGAGAATGAGAGAGAGAGTAAGAGAATTGGTGTGCCAGGGCCTCCAGGCACTGCAAATGAATTCCAGATGCATGTGCCCCCTTGTACATGTGGCTTACGTGGGTCCTGAGGAATTGAATTGGAGTCCTTAGGCTTCACAGGCAAACACCTTAACTGCTAAGCCCAGCCCTCTTTTATCCTTTAAAAAAATTATTGACAAGTGCTTAGCAGTTAAGGCGGCTGCCTGTGAAGCCTAAGAATGCCTGTTCGAATCTCAAGGTCCCACAATTAATGTATACTAACAGAATTGTTTAAATAAAGAACTCTCAAGAAAAATTTAGCCGGGCGCGGTGGCTCACGTCTTTAGTTCCAGCACTCGGGAGGCAGAGGTAGGAGGATTGCCGTGAGTTCGAGGCCACCCTGAGACTACAGAGAGAATTTCAGGTCAGCCTGATCCAGATGCAAAAGTGATACAAGCGTGCAATGTTGCACATGCAAAAGGGGCGTACATATCTGGAGTTCGTTCACAGCGGTTGAGAAGCCCTGGCATACCCATTCTCTCTGTCTCTCTGTCTCTGTCTCTCTGCCCTTCTCAAAAAAATTTTTTTGACAACTTCCGTAATTATAGATAATAAGCCATGATAATTCACCCTACCACTTTCCCCTTCATAGTTCTACTCTCCATCATATCCTGGCCCCTCTCAATTAGTGTCTCTTTTATTTTGATGTCATCAGCTTTTCCTCCTATTATGATGGTCTTAAGTAGGTAGTGTCAGGCACTGCAAGGTTATGGATATCCAGGCCATTTTGTGTCAGGAAGAGTGCATTATAAAAAGTCCTAGCCTTCCTTTGGCTCTTACATTTTTTCTGCCACCTCTTCCATAATGGACTCTGAGCCTTGGAAGGTGTGATAGAGATGTTTCAGTGCTGAATACTCCTCTGTCATTTCTTCTTAGCACTATGGTGATCATATGGTGAATCATCCAGAAGTCACCACCATCTGAAAAGAGAAGCTTCTCTAACCAAAAGTTAGAGTAGCATTAATATATGGGTATGAATATTAAGAGAAGTGCTTACCAGGCAGTTTGGTGAGCATAATATATGTATTTGGCCAGACACCAGCAAGTGTTACACCCTTAGGATTCATGACTTCCCCATCATAGGTTTTCAGTATCAGACATGTATTCCCTCCCATGGAGGGGATCTCCAGTCAAATCAGAGAGAGTTTGATAGTGCTCCTATCTCTGTCTCCAGAGTGCTGGGATTAAAGACATGTGCCACCACCCCTCGCTTTAACATTTTGATTCAATTTCAGGAAAGAACGTGAGAATGAAAAAATTAATGCTGGATCTTGCTCCCACTCTTTTTTTTCTAGGTAGGGTCTCACTCTGGTCCAGGCTGATCTGGAGTTCACTACGTAGTCTCAGGGTGGCCTCAAACTCACAGCGATCCTCCTACCTCTTTCTCCTGAGTGCTGAGATTAAAGACATGCGCCACCACGCCTGGCTACTCCCACTTTTTAATTAATTTATTTATTTGGTTTTGGAGATAGAATTTCATGTAGCTTAGGCGGACCTCAAACTTATTATGTAGGCTACTAGGATGACCTTGAACTCCTTACCCTCATGCCACACCCCCCACGTACTGGATGACAGGTGTGCACTAGTGTCTGCTTCCTCTTGAAAGGATGAGGACTTAGCGATGGAAGCTACAAAGGGCCAAAAATACTAAAATTGTCATTTATTTTATTTACAATATTTAGTCTGGTTTCAAAAACCATTGCATTTTCGGGGATCTGGGCTTTATTTTTCTTTTTCTTATTTTTTAAACATTTTGTTGACAACTTCCATAATTATAGACAATAAACCATGATTTTTTTTGTTTAAATTAAAAAAAAATTATTTGCCCACAGAGAAAGAGAGAAGAGAGACAGAGAAAGAATGGGTGCATCAGGGCCTCTAGCCACTGCAGAACAACTCCAGATGCATGTGCCACTTTGGGCATCTGGCTTTACATGGGTACTGGGGAATCGAACCCAGGTCATTAGGTTTTGCAGGCAAGTACCTTAACTGCTGAGCCATCTCTCCAGCCCCCCTTTTAAATTTAATTTAATTTAATTTTTGTTTTTGAGGTATGTTCTTGCTTTAGTCCAGACTGATCTGGAATTCACTGTGTATCATCAGGCTGGCCTTGAACTCACAGTGATCCTCTTACCTCTGCCTCCCAAGTGCTGGGATCAGCCTTCCACTCTGGAGGACATTATGAAAACTGAATGAAGCTAGGTGCAGAAATACAAAAGACCTTATTGTTGCAATATTTGCATAATCTAAAAGAATTGAATGCATAGAAGTAGGGACTAGAATGATGGTTGTGGGATGGAGTAGAGACTTGGTAATCCAAAGGTGCAGAATCTCAGAGGAGTAGGTTCTGAGACCTACTGCTCAGCCAATGGGGATAGATCATATATTGTACTATAATTTTAAATGCCTTCCCATAAAAATAATAAGAAAGCAAAGTCATGAATATGCTAAGTAGTTTGACTTAGTCACTCCACATTGTTTAAAAGTATCAAAACATTACCACATTGAAGTCGGGCACGGTAACGCACACCTTTTATCCCAGCACTCAGGAGGCTGAGTTCAAGGTCAGCCTGGGGCAACTGAGTGAGTACCACGTTAGCCTATGCCGGTTCCTTTCCCTGGCAGGTAGAGCGGAAGAGAGAGCTGGGCCAGTGGCTCCTCTTGAGGCTGAGCGGGATGACGGGTGTCGGCGGCCCAGACCCCTCCCTCCTAAAACACCAGAGAGAAAAAAACACACTGGGCCGGGAGACTGTCGAGGCAGGAACTCGTCATAATGAGAGGGTATATATATATTTTGAGAAAGAGGGTGGGAAAAAGGATGAGAGAAAGGTGTAAGGGCCAATATTATTTCACCACGTCAGCAGTAGCTGGGTGGAGGCAGTTTCGGCTGAGGCCTTGATGAGTCACTCCTAAGCAGAAGTAGGCCAAAGATAGGTCACCAAACTCTAGTCAGGCTTAGGAAGTTCCACTAGGCCTCACACCTGGGCCTCATAGGGCCCAACAAGCCTAGGCTAGAGTGATACCCTATTTTGGAAAAAAAAAAGTCACATTGTATATTGTATCATATTGTATATGTATGTTATTTTCTGTGAATAAAAACTAAAGTTAATAATAAAAATTGACATAAACATTCCATGCTAAACCCTGGCATTGAAACTGTAAAGAAGCTTGGAGTGCTAAAATTCTTTTACCACCTTATAGGCATTAAAAATTTTTTTATTATTATTTTATTTATTTTTGGAGAGAGACACAGAGAGAGACAGAGAGGGAGAGGGAGACAGATAGAGATGGGTGTGCCAGCAGTCTCTCAGCTGCTGTGAACGAAATCCAGATGCTTGCGCCCCCTTGTGGTCAAGTGCGGCATTGCGCCCTTGCATCACTTTGCATCTGGCTAAACGTGGGACCTGGATATTGGAACCAGGTTCTTAGGCTTAGCTGGCAGGCGCCTTAACCGCTAAGCCATCTCTCCAGACCCTTATAGGCATTTTATTCACTATTGACTACATCACATTTATTCATGAAAACAATAAGAAGCCAGGCATGGTGGCACATACTGGTAATCCCAGTTACCCAGGAGGCCAAAACAGTAGTTCAAGGCCAGCCTGGGCAACATAGCCAGACCATGACTCTTAAAAAATAATAAAAACGGGCTGGAGAGATGGCTTAGTTAAGGTGCTTGTCTGCAAAGCCTAATGATGTGAGTTTGATTCCCCAGTACCCACATAAAGCCAGATGCAAAATGGTACATGCATCTGGAGTCTGTTTGCAGTGGCTAGGGGCCCTGGTGTGCCATTCTGTCTCTCTGCTGGCCAGCCTAAGAATTCCAAGTCAGCCTGGGTGAGAGTGAGACCCTACCTCAAAAACAAACAAACAAACAAACAAACAAACAAACAAACAAACAAAAAACCCCAAAACAATAAAATCAATGAGAGGTGGAGAGAAACACAGAGAGAGAAACTGAGAGCGAGAACACATACCAGGCATCCTATTGAGTGTCACCCAGAAGTGTTCATGGGGCTGTAGGTGTCCTTGGACCAGGTGAGTAAATTCATTGCCTGCTGGTCTTTGAGGACAAAATTAGCAAATTCTCGTGTGTGGGCCACGTAGACAGTGCCAAAGTAAATGGTCATATTGTGAGGAGGAGGGGTTTTCAATGTTCTCCTTTGATGCACATAGGAGTTTTTTGATCCAATAATTCCAGGTGGACATACTTAGTCCAGCTGATGGCGTGAGCTGGCACTCCTGGGTGAGGTTCTTCCCCATATATCCTTTCAGATGCTGAACTATTTCCTTGTTGGTTTTCAGGGGGAAATCCTGCCCACAGGTGTTGAAGAGGTACTTCCATGGGACCTTAGAGACCACCAGGTCCTCCATGCAGTTCAGGTCAGCCTGGAGCCGGGAAAACCCACCACAGACAACTGGTTCCATCTTGGAAGCCAGGAAGGCTTTGGGGAAGCAGTTCAGCAATTGTGCCATGGCATCCTTGAATGCCCTGGTTGCCTTCTTGTCCACGTGCACACAGTAGACATTCTGGGGCATGTAAATTGCCCTGAAGAGTCTTTCAAAAAGTGGTAAAGTCTTTGTGGATGGTCAGCGCAAACGCCAGAGGGAAGCGAGCCTCTTCCTCAGAGAGTGTCTCTGTGATGCAATGGCTTTGAACTCTGTACTGGTGACAGGTAGACCTGTCCTGGCTTGGTTTCAGAACATTCTCTGCTGGGTAGAAGCCCTCTCCATTAAGCACCTGAAGACAGACTTCAGCTAACAGTGAGGCACTGAGTGGAGCAGCTCTCAGAAAATGCTTATTCTCCCACAACTTGCCGTTGCAAATAAAGATCAAGGTCAGCGCAGTGATGAGAGACATGCTAAAAAGACAATACTGGGCTGGAGAGATGGCTTAGCGGTTAAGGCGCCTGCCTCCTAAGCCTAAGAACGATGGTTCCAATCTCCAGGTCCCACGTTTAGCCAGGTGCAAAGTGACACAAGGGCGTAATGCCACACTTGCCCACAAGGTGGCACACACATCTGGATTTCGTTCACAGCAGTTGAGAGGCTGCTGGTGCGCTCATCTCTATCTGTCTTCCTCTCCATCTCTCCCTCCAAAAAAAAAAAAAAAAAAAAAGACAATACTTCCCTGAGCCCATCATTTACAAGCAGGAAATGTGCCCAGTGTCTTTTGAGATCTGACAGGGGCAGGGGGCATGGATCAGTGGTTTAACTTACATTTTCTCGGGGCTGCAACATCATCCCCGGTAGATGCAGGTCTTATCTATGGCCAGCGGTTCTCGGGCTCTCCCCCTCTTACTTCGCTCTTGTTGAATCTCACTCTTCTCAGACACATTTCTGGAACAGCATCATTGTCCAGTCTTCCAGTAAGTCACAACCCATCGCTAGAAAACCACACTACCTCAGGGAGGTCGGGGTGGCACAGAGCCTATCTGTTTCCTGGGAGAAATCACTGAGAGATGAGGTGACCATCAGGCAAGTCATCTTGGTTCCCCGACTTCAAACCCGGCGTCTTCTCTTCTCCCAGCCAGAGGCTGGTGCTGTGTCCGCTCCTCGGCTTCCCGTTAAAGATTGCATTCAACTGACCCCGTTTGTTTGCTTAAACAACACTGCCAAGTTACAGGCTTCAATTCCGAGCATGTGAACACTGCCGAGAGACTCTGTCAATATAAAATGTCGTGCTGGACAGTAAGTTGCTTAACCCTGTCTTTTTCCACGCACGCCCCTGCCCCGCCCCACCCCTTCCACACTCACTGGGTGTGCTTTCAGGGATGGCATATAACTGCTGTCGGGCCAAATTCTTTCCAGGGCTTAATTTTCTCTGCTGCTAGGGAAAGTCCTTAAAAAGCCCTCTTAATTAGTAAGCTGACCTCAGTACCTAACTTTGTACTTGAAGCGACTGTAGCAGTCTGATGAAGAAAGACTAGTTTGTTTAAGGGGTGGGGAAACCCCAAACTAAAAGAACCAGCGGCTCTCTGGCCATCATCCCGAATTGAGGGGAGGCTAAAGTTAGTGAATGTCACATTTATTTTGCCCTTGCCCAAATAGATACAAACACAGTACCCTGATGCTTAGAGAGGTAGGGAGGGGAGCCAGCATGTGTTTAAATGTTCTAGAGCATTCGGATTCAGAAGCACTATTTATGTATTTGTTTACTTATTTATTTTTACAAGGTCTTACCATGTCATTCAGCCTTACTATGTCATTCAGCCTGGACATGAACTTTCAGGCTTGATTGGCCTTCCTGTCTCAGTCTCTCCATTAACTGGAGCTACACTTGTGTGTCACCATATCTAGCTCAGATTTAGAAACACTTTAAAAGGCATGCAGAATTATGTGTCTTTCTTTCTTTCTTTCTTTCTTTCTTTCTTTCTTTCTTTCTTTCTTTTTTTTTACTTTTTTTGAGGATGGGTCTTGCTCTAGCCAGGCTGACCTAGAATTCACTATGTAGATTCAGGCTGGTCTCAAACTCACAGTAATCCTCCTACCTCTGTGTCCTATGTGCTGGAATTAAAAGTATGTGCCACCACACTCGGCTAGAAGACATGTATAATTATGTATTATAATTGAGAATACATTTACCACTACACGCCCATCATAAGACTAAATCCAAGATAAGACATAAAAGAATTCCAGAGAAAACCTAGTCACATTGTAAGGTTAACTTCAGGGCAAGTTATAAGTAAGGAATTTAGCATCTCATAGCAATAATGTCAGAAAAATTATTTGTAAGGTCCATAGGAAATATTTCCACAGTTCTTTCTCATCATTTATTCCCATAGTTTATTTATTTATTTTTTCTTGTTTTGAGGCAGGGTCTTACTGTAGTCCAGGCTGAACTGGAATTCACTATGAAGTCCCAGGCTGTCCTTGAACTCAGAGTGATCCTCCTACCTCAGCCTCTCAAGTGCTGGATTAAAGATGTGTGCTACCATGCTCAGCTCATAGTTTATTCTTACAGTTCATCCCCACACTTGCCACGTTCAACAATAGATGAGGTTGAGATATGTGAAATGTAATAGTAAAAGAATAAAAGGTTTCCTTTTTTTGTGGGCTGGAGTGATGGCTCAGCGGTTACGGTGCTTGCCTGCATAGCCTAGGGACCACGGTTTGATTCCCCAGTACCCATATAAAAGCCAGATGCACAAATTGGCACATGCACCTGGAGTTCATTTGCAGTGGCAGGAGGCCTTGGCATGTCCATTCCCCCCCCCCTTTTACTCCTCTTTCTGCTTGCAAATGAATAAAAGTTTTTTTTTTTAAAGAAGCCTATAAACTGGGCATAGTAGCATAGGCCTTTAATCCCAGAACTGGGGGTGACTGAAGTAGGAGGATCACCGTGAGTTCGAGGCCAGTTTGAGAATACAGAATGAACTTCAGGTCAGCCCAGGCTAGAGTGAGACCCTATCTGGAAAAACCCAAAATCAAAAGGTACTTGCCTGTGAAGCCTAGGGACTCAAGTTTCATTCTCCAGTGCCCACGTAAGCCAGATGCACATGGTGGCACATGTTTCTGGTGTTTGTTTTCAGGGGCTGGAGGCCCTAACATGCCCATTCTCTCTCTTTAATAAATAAAAATAAAATATAAAAAGAGGCCTGTTTGTGCATATATACAGACCTCTCCCAATTTTCTGAGTGCCTCTCACTTGAAATCTTATTCTTCTCTTCCTCTGTGAGTCCATACTAAGTAGACTACCTTTGGAATTCCCTGATGAGCTCTGTGTCATTTCTAGCCCATGGCATGGGGCATGAAGGAGCATTCAGATGGCCCTCAGCTCATGTGTCTTTTCTAGCTTTTCCCTTTGGGTGTACATAATACACAATCAGGTATTTACTGGGTGAAAGCTCAGGCACTCATTTCCCAGTTTCCCTGGGTGCATCAGGGAGAAATTCAGGTAATAATGATTGGTAAGAGAGGATATTTGTATCTACAAATGTGTCACATTCAGTATGCCTGTTTTTTTTTCCAACATATTTTGTTATTTTTTAGGAGGTAGGGTCTTAGGCTGGCCTCGAACTGATAGCAATCCTCAGCCTCCCAAGTGGGATTAAACAAGTGCATTACCACACCTGGCTTATATCATATATATATATGTATGTATTTACAGGTCAGCCTGGGTTAGAGTGATGGCCCAGGCTGACCTGTAAATCACTATGTAGTCTCAGGGAACTCATGGAGATCTTCTGATTTCTGCCTCCTGAGTGCTGGGATTAAAGGCATGTACCACCATGCCCGGCTATATAAATATAAATATATATATATAATATTTATTCATTTGAGAGAGAGAAGGAAGAGAGGGAGACAGAGAGAGAGAGGAGACAAACCAGGGCATGCAGTCACTGCAAACAAATTCCCGATGCATGTGCCCCCTTGTGCATCTGGCGTACGTGGGTCCTGGAAAATCAAACCAGGATCCTTTGGCTTTGCAGGCAAATGCCTTAACTGCTAAGCCATCTCTCCAGCCCTATCTTCTTCATTTTGAGAGACAATGTAATAACTTGCAAGCACCCTTTGCATCTTGTAATTTCATCTACCTTTTTGCCATAGACATACACATTTTATTTTTTATGTGTATGAGGTGTGCTTGTACATGTGCATGCATATTTGTATGCAGGCGTGCATGTGAAGGCCAGAGGTCAGCGTTGGGTGTCTTCCTTAGTCACCCTCCACCTTATCTTTTGAGATGGGGTCTCTCACTGAGAGCACTGACTCCCCTAGACCAGCTAGTCAGGAAGCCCCAGGGATCCTATTGGCTCTGCGTGCCAGAGCTGAGATACAGGCATGTGCCAATGTACACAGCTTAAAAAATATTTCATTTGGGCTGGAGAGATGGCTTAGGGGTTAAGGCGCCTGCCTCCTAAGCCTAAGAACACTGGTTTGAATCTCCAGGTCCCACGTTTAGCCAGATGCAAAGTGACACAAGGGCAATGCCGCACTTGACCACAAGGGGGCATACACATCTGGATTTTGTTCGCAGCAGCTGAGACACTGCTGGTGCGCCCATCTCTGTCTTCCTCTCTCTCTCTGTGTCTCTCTCCAAAAAAATAATAAAAAAAAATTTTAAAAAGTTTTTAAAAATATTTCATTTATTTGAGACAGAGAGAGACAGAAAGAGAAAGAATGGGCACACCAGAGCGTCTAGTCACTGCAAATGAACTCCAGACTCACGCGCCACTTTGTGCATCAGGCTTCACTTGGGTACTGGGGAATCAAACCTGGGTCCTCTGGCTTTGCAGGCAAGTGCCTTAAGTGCTAAGCCATCTCTCCAGCCCTCGGTTCAGCTTTTATGTGGGTGCTGGGGACCAGACTCAAGTCCTCATTTGCCCAGCAAGCACCTCACCCATTGAGCCTCTCTGCAGACCCTACATCCTGCTTTTGAAACTGGAGATGATAGCAGATCATTTTCACAGGTCTTCAGAAGGCTGGGTCAGTGATGGGCTGGACGCCCCATCCCAGCTGAAACCCAATACATTCGTGAGATGGCTGCCAAATCCATTTCCCATGCCCCAGGAGCACAGGAAATGACAGGAAAGGACCCTGGGAAAGTTCTGTGGAAGTCCATCGGTCTTGGTGTTTCAGGAATGACATGTCTCAGTGCTCAGACTTGTCTACATGACCCCAGCATGCAGCCAGTCAACCCAGACAGCCCTTTCCTCCACTGCTGTCACGTGTCCATCTGGAATGCCACCGAACAAACCACTTCTTCAGTTTGAAAGCAGCTTTTTTCTGAGATAGCTAAAATTTCTTTAATTTGTATTTATTTTATTTTTTTTTTTTGAGGTAGGGTATCACTCTAGCCCAGGCTGACCTGGAATTCACTATGTAGTCTCAGGATGGCCTTGAACTCACATTGATCCTTCTACCTCAGCCTCCTGGAGTGCTGAGATTAAAGGCAAGCGCCACCACACCCGTCCTGTATTTATTTATTTATTTATTTATTTATTTATTTATTTATTTATTTATTTATTTATGAGAGAGAGAGCCAGCCAGAGAGAATGGGCATGCCAGGGCCTCTAGCTGCAGCAAGTAAACTCCAGACGCATGCACCACCTTGTACATATGGCTTACGTGGGTACTAGGGAATCGGACCTGGGTCCTTTGCCTTTAAGGGCAAGTGCCTTAACTGCTAAGCCATCTCTCTAGCCCCAGTATTTAATTTTTGATATCCCTCTAGGTAGACATTGTTCACATCAAATGAAATTGACTTTGGGAATGATTAAATGAAGATGTCAGTGCCTAATTATGCTTGTCTGAGCTGGTCCAATCATTTTTATAGTCCTGTCTCCTAATTTATCTAGATGGTGACATCACCTCTCCCTCTCTTTGGCTCTCCCCTCAGCCTTGGCCCAGTTCTGTCTGTCCAGACACTGCAGGCATCTTGAATCATCTCTCTACTCTTTGACTTGACAGCTCACTGAGTTTGGCTACAGGGCCATGAATGGCCACGTTTATTTGCTCAGCTACAGGACCGTCTTATTTGTGCCTCACCTAAAATTCTGTGAGAAGCCTCTGATCTGAGCTCTGGAAATATTTGTAATTATTTACAGTCATATCTTTGCTAATGCCATCCATTTTATTTTATTTTGATTTTTCGAGGTAGGGTTTTGCTATAGCCCAGGCTGACCTGAAATTCACTATGTAGTCTCAGGCTGGTCTTGAACTCACACCAGTCCTCCTACCTCAGCCTCCAAAGTGCTGGGATTAAAGGCACGCTCACCATGCCTGGCTTCATTTTTAATTTTTATTTTTAAATTTGTATGTAAAATGTTTTATTTTTACTTATTTATTGAGAGAGAGAGAGAGAGAGAGAGAGGAGAATAGGCTCACTACGGCCTCCGGCCACCACAAATGAACTCCAAATGCATGTGCCATCATGTGCATCAGGCTTAAGTGGGTTCTGGGGAGTTGACCTGGGTCCTTAGGCTTTGCAGGTAAGCTCCTTAACTGCTAAGCCATCTCTCCAGCCCTATTTTTAAATATTTTGTTTATTTGAGAGAGAGAGAGAAGGAGATAAAAGTGAATATGGGCACACCAGGGCCTCTTGCCACTGCAAACAAACTTCAAATGCATGTGCCACTTTGTACATCTAGCTCTAAGTGGGTTCTGGAAAATTGAATGTGGGCCAGTGAGCTTTGTAAGCAATCACTTTAATCCACTGAGCCATCTCCCCAGACCCCATTTTTTTAAAAAAAGAATGAAGCCATGCATGGTGGCACATACCTTTAATCCCAGCACTTGGGAGGCAGAGGTAGGAGGGTTGCTGAGTTTGAGGCCAGCCTGAGACTACAGAGTGAATTCCAAGTCAGACTGGGCTAGAGTGAGACCCCACCTTGGAAAAAAAAAAAAAAGAAAGTGTATAAACTTACTTTCAAGATGGGAAAATGGCTCAACTCTCTTGACCTCCCAGCTTCTTATTGTGTGTGTATGTGTGTGTGTGTGTGTGTGTGTGTGTGTGTGTGTGTGTGTGTGGTGTATGCACACACACTGGCCTGCAGTGGGCGTCATTCTCCTGCAGCAGTGGCCGGAGTGGAAATTTGCTCTTCTGCCTGGTCTTGTTTTTGGTCCAGAGTTTCTTTTTGCTGTTGTTGGGCCTTGCTTTGGGGGAATCTATCAATTCTTGGGTCTCTGCTCCCCTGCAGGACTGGGGTTACAGATGTGAATGGCCATGCCCTGCTGTTTTATGTGGGATCTGGAGACTTGAACTTGGGCCCTCATGCTTGTGCAAGAAGCACATCTAACCCCAGAGTCATCATTGCAGACCCCTCCCAGCTTCTTCTTCTTTTTTTTTCCCCCAAGGTAGGGTCTCACTTTAGCCCAGGCTGACGCTGGAACTGTTTCTGTACTTCCAGGCTAGCTTCAAACGCATAGCAATTCTATCCCTGCCTCCTGAGTGCTGGGATTAAAGGCATGTGCCACCACACTCACCCCCTCCCAGTGGCTCTGTTCTAGCCTCCCTTCCTAGACCCCAATCTCCCTTAATTAAACCACAGAATTTGTGATTTCCCCCTAAATAAATTTAATAATTCATAATTTATTCTTTTCGAGTCCATCTTTATTAATTCTGTATTAAAGGTAGGACAGAACCCAAAACTTGGGGTTCATAAATTCTGGGGAACTCCTCATGAACCCCCAAATCTTGCAACAGTAGCAGGCCCAGAGTTTAGAGAAAACACCCATATTATAGATCTAGAGTGTAAAGGAAATACAAACATAGTAGATGGGGGTGGGGGGGGGGAAAAGCCAGACAATGTATCCAAGCAGAGATATCACAGGGCAGGGCCAGTAGGAACAGAAAGGGCAATAAAAAAATCAAAATAAAATAAAATAAAATAAAATAAAGAGGGCTAGAAAGAGCAGGACAAGTCAATTGAAAATGGATTCTTTTGTCAGATTCAGGAATGTAGGGGAATATGCAACTGGTTTGTCCATTTAAAGGACATATCTCGGAGGCCAGCCATCTAGGTAGTATGCTAGACTATGGGCAGCAGAGGGCGCTGTAGCTGTGGTAGATGAATCTGGATCAGACACAAGTTCCATTCCTGCTAAGGCAGGTTGGCACGTGAAGTGGCATCTTCTGGTTCTCTCTTTGGGCTTCTGTCCCTCACTGAAACTGCCTAAAAGAAGCTAGCTCTCTGCTAAGTCTCCTACACTATCATCACCCATGACCTCGGACCTCTGAGCTTTTTAGGCATTTCCTACTTAGCTCCTGTAACACGTCAGATATTGAGGTGTAGTGGACAGATCTCCCTTGTCACCTAAGTGTCCAGTCTGTGATGTGGGCAGGGGATCAATTGTTTTTTCCTGGGTCTGATGATATTGAATATTCACTCTAACTAAAAATAGTTCTATAATTGGGAATTTAAAGATTATGTAGGCCAGTGGGAACAACAGTTTCTAAAAGTAGTGGTGAAACAAATGAGTCGATTTCCATAATATTTAGGAAATGACATTGACTATTAAAAGAAAGTTGTTAGGATCTTGAAGCACCCTCCTCCTCCCAGGTGGCCCAGACTAAGGTCTTCAAAGGGCTCGCTTCTTCAAAGGTCTAGCTCTATCCACAGGGGACCTAGCCAGCCTGTCTCCTTCCCCGAGCACTGGCCCACACCCACACAGGCCCCTCTCCCACTGAGCAAGTCCTCCACACCCCAAGGGTATTTGGCATAAAAGGCCAAGTGCCATTCTGTCTTTCTCTCTCTTCTGGCCTCTTTCCGAAAGAATGGTGTATATTTTTCTATATCTTTCTATTTCATCTGCCTTCCATCCCCCCCATATTTGCACCTCTTTTCTTTCCTTTCTCTTCTTTCTCCCTTGCCCTTCTCCTTCCTCCCTCACCTCACTTTTCCCTTACATCCAGCTCCCCTCTTCCTGCTAACCTACCCTGTGCTGCTTCTGGGCTGGCGGCTCTCCCCCTTGCTTAAAACTCCTCTTCCAAGCTGTTAATAGACTCCCTATTCCCAAACATGTGGCCTCAGAGCCTCTGTATTCGAACCTCTGTCAATCATCATTTCATCAATTCTCCCAAAGCAGTCCAAGAGGCAAGGTTTGAACTTTAAAGTGCAGTTTTATGTATTAACCTAACTTTTCTAATTGCCAAGGCACCCCTAGTTTATAGCAGAGACATAAAAAGAAGTGTAAACTCAGTCTTCCATCCACATCTAACTAGTTTGAAATCTGTACACTTTTTTATTTCTCTCCGTATTATGTATTTGAAACTCAAGTTCTCAAGGCTTGAGGAAAGCAAACATTTTGAAGTTTTGAAGTGTAACAAACTTCTACTGCCACTAGAGGGCAGAGCTCAGCAGCCTGAGACCTGGCACTGAGCGTGCCCCTCCAGTCACCTCATTGCATCTCACTTTGTGCCTCCAGGGGGCGCTGCAGCTCGCCTCAGCTGCCAAACGAGGACGCAATCCTGTTGGTAGCTGTGCAGGTTCTGGAAGTTGTGAGCATCTCCCTTCACGCTGGTGGGAAGAGCACCTCATTTGAGAGGCAGATGCACGCCCCCATCTTCAAATCCCAGCCCACCCTCAGAAGCCTGGAGTGTTCCTCTTGTCATTAAACTCTGTCACCTGAATTCATCATTGGCAAAAAATAAATAAATTAGAATAAATAAAGCATTGTACTTCTCTGAGCAGGAGCTAGAAGGACTAACATAGACACTGACTGTGTCAGGGTTGAGTGACCAGTCAAAACCGCCAGAGAAAATATCCTTGCTATTAGTCAATTTCTGCAGGGACAGCAACATGACATGACTTTGGTGGACAGGTGTCATTACTAACTTTGGACTTAGAATTCCAAAGCAGGCTCTGGTTTTATATTCAACTCTGTGAGGGAGATATGACGACTATTTCCCCATGTTATGATTATTAAAAGATTCATCTGGCCAGGTGTGGTGGCACATGCCTTTAATTCCAGCACATGGGAGGCACAGGTAGGAGGATCACTGAGTTCAAGGCCATCCTAGAGCTACAGCGTGAGACCCTGTCTCAAAAAAAAAAAAAAAAAAAATCATCTGTTTTCTTCTCTTCCTTTTAGCAATTTAAAATTTCCAATGTCAAATGATATTAAAAACATGAAATACCACTGAAAAGTGTATCTCTGTTCTTCGCATACTTTTTTCCTGGTTTTGTAACTCAGAGGTAGACAGTGGGAACCCTTAATGGCTTATGTATTTTGAGGATTCCTTTTTTTTTTTTTTCTGGCCCAGGCTGACCTGGAATTCACTACAGTCTCAGGGTGGCCTTGAACTCACTGTGATTCTCCTAGCTATGCCTCCCAAGGGCTGGGATTAAAGGCGTGTGCCACCATATCCTGCAGGATTTTTATTTTTGCCTTTAACTGCTGAGCCACCTCCCCAGACCAACATAATGTATTTATTTTAAATTTTATTATTGACAACTTCCATAATTATAGACAATAAACCATGATAATTCCCTCCTCCCACTTTCCCCTTCACAACTCCATTCTCCATTATATCCCCTCTCCCCTCAATTAGTCCTTTTATTTTGATGCCATCATCTTCTCTTATTATGAGTCTTGTGTAGGTAGTGCCAGGCACTGACGTCATGGATATCCAGGCCATTTTGTGTCTGGAAGAGTGCTTTGTAAGGAGTCCTATCTTTACTTTGGCTCTTACATTCTTTCTGCCAGCTTTTCCCCAATGGACCCTGAGCCTCAGAGGGTGTGATAGAGATGTTTCAGGCTGAGCACTCGTTTGTCACGTCTTCTCAGCACTGTTACCTTTTGAGTCATCCCAGAGGTCACATTAATATATGGCTATGAACTTTAAGAGAAGTGCTTACTAGGCAGTTTGGTGACCATAATATATGCATTTAGCCAGACACCAGCAGATATTACACTCCTAGGATTCATGACTTCCTCCGTCACAGGTTTTTCAGTATCAGGTAAAGAATACACCTTTAAAACATATCCAAAATACTGTGGGACATGAATATTTTTACTGCCAAGAAGAAAAGAGATTTCTTTCCTCATCCATCACTATATTCAAGCCTGAGACTCCTATAACAAAAGTTAGGTTAGCAGGGAAAGATCACAACAGATTTATTATTAATAAGCTTGAAAGACCAGAAGTGAAGCACCAAAGAATGGGGAAACTATATTTATGGACAGTTGTATAGAAGTGAAGGAGAAACAGGAGAAAGATAGCTTTTGTAAAATTTTATTTTATTTATTTTGCAAGCAGAAGGAGAGAGCGGGAAAGAGAGAAAGAGAGAGAATGGGTGCTCCAGGGCCTCTAGCCACTGCAAATGAACTCCAGTTGCATGTGCCACTTTGTGCATCTGTCTTTATATGGGTACTGGGAATTGAAACCAGGTCAGGTCATTAGGTTTTGCAGGCAAGTGCCTTAACTGCTGAGCCTGAGGTAGGGTCTCACTCTGGAACTGGAATTTACTATGTAGTCTCAGAGTGGCCTCGAACTCACCATTATCCTCCTACCTCTGCCTCCCGTGTGCTGGGATTAAAGGCCACCATGCCTGGCTCATGTTTTCAATTCTTTGCTAACTTAGAGATAAGAATCCAGAAGTTGAGGTCAACAGCCCTAGGATCTTCTTCACCTTTATTTCACTTAATCCCTCTCTGGACCCCAAAGCTTGCATCAGAAGTCTGATTGGACTAAGGTTGTGCTCTGATGGAGGAGCTTAGCAAGGTCTGTGTGCTCACATTCTCTCAGTGTCCCTGGGTCTTCAGATAAGGATGATCCTTTCCTCCAGTATGAGAAGGACACCTATCCAATGAGGGACTTATAATGAGGAATCAGGGGGAAGTGAGAGAGCCTGTCTTGCTTTTATTAGTTATGTTTTCCTTACTATGACCAAAAACTTGACAGAAACAAAGGAGGAAGATTTGTTTTGGTTCATGGTTTCAGAGACATAAGTCCATGGTTGCCTGGCCCCATGAGCTTGCACAGAACATCATGACAATGAGAGCTGTGGAAGAGGGCAACCCTTTACATCACACGGGCTAGGGAGCAGAGTGAGACAGGAAGCAGAGTGAGAGAGACAGGAAGCAGAGTGAGACAGGAAGCAGAGTGAGACAGAAAGTAGGGTGAGACAGGACAGGAAGCAGCAGTGACAGTATATTCCCAGGGACTTGGCCCCTAATGACATACTGTCTCTGCATAGCCTCTGCATCCTAAGATTTCCATAACCTTTCCAAATAGTGTCGCCATCTAAGTTGTCAAGTCATGAGCCTGTTGGGGAACATGTCACAGTCGAACCACAAAACTCCTGCTAATTTCCAAACACCAAAGAGCTTTATTTTGGGCTAATGTGTCCTGAACTCCATCACCATCCATCTTAAACCTACGAACCTAGGATTCAACGTATGTTGGCTTTTAAATTCTGGAACTACAGACATAGTATATGTCCAGGATTCATTTATAATGGAGAAATATTTCCAAGAAAGACAGATATTAATCATAACTTCCATCAAATTAGAAACTGGCCAAACAAAAATATATTTGTTGGGTTACAGACACATTAAAGCAAAATTAGAAAGAAAAGTAAATGATAACATAAAATTCTGGAGAGTGGCTACCTGGTACCCTGTGTCACAAGGAGGGGCACAATAGGGATTTTAAGGTATGGGTAAGATTATGGTGGGTGAAATGGAATTTATTCTGGTTTAGATGTGATATAGTTTTATGTGCATATTTTTTTGAAAATAAAAGCTATAATAAGCACACCAAGATTCTGGAACAAGACAAAACTGACTTCTAATCCTAGTTCAATCTCTTGGATCTTTGGTTTCTTCGTGTATAGATTGGGAATAGTCATATGTAGTTGACAGAGTGTGCTGTGGTGTGGTTTGTAAATGACAACACAGTGGTAATGTAGTCTGTCTTTAGGAAACATGACTGAACAAGATCGTGTGGGGTGAAGTAGAGACCGCACCAGCACTTCTTGCCGGGAAGGTGATGTGGTCAGATAGCTTTGTTTCTTTTCGTTGTCTCATCTAAATCTTTCATTAGTACATACTGAAAATCTGAAGAAAGCACCTGAAACCTTATAAGCCATCAAGATATAGACTTGTGAGGGAATGAGTGATATTTGTTGAGAAGAATTAAAACAGAAAGTCAGTCCACTGATAATGTTAAGTTCTGGCTTCAAAGCACAGGAAACAGAAAAATCAAAGAGGAGCAGTCTCTTAATTGGGACAGGTAATTTTGCCATGCACATGTGAAAAGCAAACTGTTCCCTAATTGTACATTCTCAGAAGCTCCACAAAGCAAACACATTTTTAGCAAAATTCTGAATCATGGGTCTTTTTTTTTTCCCCCGAGGTAGGGTCTAGCTCGCTCTAGCCTGAGCTGATCTGGAATTCGCTATGTTATATAGTCTCAGGGTGGCCTCAAACTCACAGTGATCCTCCTACCTCTGCCTCCCAAGTGCTGGGATTAAAGGCGTGTGCCACCATGCCTGGCAGAATCATGGGTCTTTAAAATATCTTCCCATTAAGATCTATATTTCCTAATATGTTAAAATATTTTTGGCTTTAAAAAAGTTTATTTATTTAAGGAGAGAAAGAAGTACAGAGAGAGAGAGAGAGAGAGAGAATGGACAAGTCAGGGCCTGTAGCCACTGCAAAGAACTCCAGACACATACACCACCTTGTGCATCTGGCTTATGGGAGTACTAGGGAATCAAACCTGGGTCCTTAGGTGTCCCAGGAAAGTGCCTTAACCACTAACATCATCTCTCCAGCCCACATTTTTGGCTTTTTTAAAAAAAGAAACCAATATCGGGCTGGAGAGTCTGCTTAGTGGTTAAGGCACTTGCCTGAAAACAGCCTAAGAATGTATGTTCGAATCTCCAGGTCCCATGTAGCCAGACACACAGTGATGCAAGCATGCACATGTGTACAAGGGGGCACATGCATCTGGAGTTCATTCACAATGGTTGAAAGGCCCTGGAACACCCATTCTCTCTCTCTCTCTCTCTCTCTGCCTCTTCCCTCTCTCTGTATTTCTCTCAAAACAAAAAAACAAAGAAACATTACCAACTGCTGAGTAAGGTAGTGCATGCCTGTAATCCCAGTACTAGAGAGGTGGAGGCATTTTTTCAGAAAGAGTGTGTGCAATTTACATCACTGTTAACTTGCACAATTTTACTATATTTAGAGAACTCCAGTTGTTTGAGTTTAACAAAAGCCATGTTTTTCATATTGATATATGCAATGACTCAAATACCTATTTAATCCTTGATAAAGCTTGCAATTTGTAATGCCTATTATTTTTATGTTATTAAACCTAGCTCTGTTAGTAAGATATATAATTATTAGGCAGAAAGCAGAATGCAGTTGGCTGATTACAATGGAGGGTGTTGCAGTCAGGTTCGCATTGCTGGCAGAAATCACCCAACCAAGAGCAGCTTTTGGGAAAAAAGGATTTATTTGGCTTACAGACTCGAGGGGTGGACAACAGGAACAGGAGAGTGTGCCAAACACTGGCAAGGGGACACTGGCTATAACACCCATAAGCCCATCCCCAACAATACACTGCCTCCAAGAGGCGTTAATTCCCAAATCTCCATCAGATGCAAACCTAGCATTCAGAACACCTAAGTTTATGGGGACACCTGAATCAAACCACCACATCCCGTCCCTGACCCCCATAAACTGATAACCACCCATGATGTAATGTGCAATGCATTCATCCAACTTTAAAAGTCCCCATAGTTTTGGTCAATTTCAATGATGTTCATACATCCCCATAATCCAAGGTTTTTTTTAACTGAGCCATAATACCAAAAAAGACAAAACAAAACAAAAACCCCATAATGGCACAGAATAAACATTCATGCTGCAAAGGATGGTATTGGGCATAGTAAAGAAATATTCAACCAATACAAGATTTAAACAGGACAAATATCAAACTCCGTAGCTCCAAGTCCAGCAACTATAGCCAGTGACAAGTCTCCAAGTCCAATAATTCTAACCAGCAACAAGTCCCTGGAGTTCCAATTCTGTCCTTCCAGCTAGGCAACTCACAGTCCTGGAAAACTTCATCCAGGATTGGAAACTCTCTTTGACAGCCATCTTGTGGTCCCAGCATCTCCACTGGGTCTCCACTGTAACCCATGATTCATCCTCAAGGCCCCATGGGGTCTCCATGTAGGCATCCAACAAACCTGCTTCACACTGCCCATGGCTGTTTCCAAAACACAACACCATTTTGCAAACTCAAAGACCCTCTCTTTCCTGCATTTCTTTTTTTTTCTTTTTTTAAAAACATTTATTTATTTTTTATTGACAGCTTCTTTAATTGTAGACAATATCCCATGGTACTTCCCCCTTCCCCCACTTTTCCCTTTGAAACTTCACTCTCTATCACATCCCCTCCCCCCTCAATCAGTCTCTCTTTTCAGTTTGATGTCATGATCTTTTCCTCCTATTATGACAGTCTTGTGTAGGTAGTGTCAGGCACTGTGAGGTCATGGATATCTAGGCCATTTTGTGTCTGGAGGAGCACAGTGTAAGGAGTCCTACTCTTCCTTTGGCTCTTACATTCTTTCTGCCCCCTCTTCTACAATGGACCCTGAGCCTTGGAAGTGGGTTTGAGATGTTTCAGTGCTGACCACTCCTCTGTCCCTTCTTCTCAGCACCACAGTGCCTTCTGAGTCATCCCAAGGTTGCCACCATCAGAAAAGAGAAGCTTCTCTAACCGAAAGTGAGAGTAGCATTAATATATGGGTGTGGACATTAAGAGAAATACTTACTGGGCAGTTTGGTGAGCATAGTATATACATTTAGTGAGACACCATGTGATGGTTAAGATTGTGTCAACTTGACTTGTTTAGGAATCCACAGACATTCCTCATAAGCGTGTCTCTGAGGTTGCCTCTAGGAAGGATTAACAAAAGGAATAATCCTTCCCCCAGGGGTAAGCCCTTCCCCCAGAGTGGGCAGCCCCTCTTGGAGGAGGGGGCTGGTTGATAAAAATAAGCTCTTGAAAGAAAGGCTCTCTCTCTCCCACCTGGCTGCCGGTGCTGCTCGCTCCTTGCCACTGGGTGCTTGGTGTTTTCCGCTTGGTACTTGCTGCTTGGTGTTGCTGCTTTCCAGTGTGGACTGAAGACCAAGGTGGACTGAAGAACAGCGTCTCTCCAGGAAGCCTCCAGGTCTTCAGTGCCGGATTGGTGTGAGGCCTCCACGTGGCCTGAGCAGCTACTGGGTTGCTTGACTCTCGGACCTACAACCTGCTATTGCTGGACTGTGTAAGCTAATCCAATAAATTCCCTTTTAATACAATTCATTCTATTCATTCTGTTTCTCTAGAGAACCCTGACTAATACACACCAGCCAACATTTCACCCTTAGGGCTCATGACTACCCCTGTTGTACGTTTTCAGTATCAGGGATGTATTCCCTCCCATGGAATGGGCTTCCAGTCCAATTAGAGAGCAGTTGTTTTTCCCCATAACAGACATGCTACTATTGCACCCATTGGCTCATTTGGCCTGGCTGGCCAAATTTAAAGCTTGCAGTGTTCACAGTTGAGTACCTTCACTGTTGTTTTTTTTTTCTCTCCCATTGAACTGCATGCAGTGTAGCTTTTTCCAGCTTTCTGTCAGCTGGTCCACGTGGAGGAAGCGTTCAGCTCAGCTCCAGCAGGTTTTCTCAGTGAACTTGCCACCCAAATATGTGGAGTCTTCAGCAATAGGGTCTTACCATCTATTCCTGGTGGGAAACCAAGGGCCTTAGCAATGGTCTATAATGTTTTGGGGTTATCTGTGACCTCCCTGGCCAACAACTCACTGGAAGGTATCCCATCTCTGGCACTGAAAATTTTCTAGTAACAATATATGGCTTCTGAGTGTTCCATTGTCCAGAAAAGTAGGTTTCCATATGACTTATTTATATCCTCTTAGATTTTTATTAGCCCTTCCTCCACCACTCCTTTACTCAATCTCTTCCCCTCACCTCACTTAGGCCTTTTCACCTCCATTAATCTGTTCTTCTCCTTACATATATACAATACCATCCTATTAAGTCCCCCCTCCCTCCCTTTCTATTCCCTTTATATCCTCTTTCTAGCTTACTGGCTTCTGCTACTGAGTTTTATTTTTACTCACATAGAAGTCTAATCATTTGTAGTTTTGGGTTTGTTTTTCTTGAATGAATTACACATTAAGAATGGGCTAAAACCTGGGCGTGGTGGCACATGCCTTTAATCCTAGCACTCAGGAGGCTGTGAGTTTGAGGCCACCCTAAGTCTACATATTGAATTATGGGTCAGCCTGAGCTAGAGTGAGACCCTATCTCAAAAAACCAAAACCAGCTGGACATGGTGGCACACACCTTTAATCCCAGCACTTGGGAGGCAAAGGTAGGAGGGTCACTGTGAGTTGAGGCCACCCTGAGATTACAGAGTGAATTCCAGGTCAGCCTGGGCTAGAGTGAGACCCTATCTCGAAAATCGAAAAAAAAAAAAAATCAGACTCTTAGGCTAGAGTAAGGCTTAGCAGTGAAGGCCCTTGCTTGCAAAGTCTGATTACCCAGGTTCCCCAGGACCCATGTAAGCCAGATGCACAAGGTAGCTCATGCACTCTTATGGTAATAATGCTTGGTGGTTCTGAAGTACTGTTTGAGAAAATCAGTGATCTTTAATGGAGGAGAAAAATGACTGAAGGCAACCCTCTCACCATATTGTGCTATGGGTTAGTTTGTGCTAAATCTCCTCTTTCCTCCTCTTAACAGTGCTGGCAATTGAACACAATCCCTAGGACACACATGCCAGGCAAGGGCTCTAACACATCTCTAGCCTTCATTTTCTTCACCTTAAAATGAGAATAAATAATACTTTTCTCCCAAAGTTAATGATTAAGTATGACCACGCACTGAACACATAGAAAAATACCAAGTTTTAGCTTACTAATATTATTGTGATAGTAGTGGTGAGAAAGAAGAGGAGCTTAGGTAGATACCTCAGAACTACCCTTGGTGAATATTTCATGATCTTGCAAAATGTTCTTTAGCTTTTTAGTTGTTTTTGGTTTTGTTTTTGTTTTTTCGAGGTAGGGTCTCACTGCAGCTCAGGCTGACCTGGAATTCACTCTGTAGTCTCAGGGTGGCCTTGAACTCATGGCGACCTCCCACCTCTGCCTCCTGAGGGCTGGGATTAAAGGTGTGCGCCACCACGCCCAGCATTCCACCTTTTAAAAATAGCTAAAGTAGTCCTCCCTCTATGCTTGCGCCCCAGTTTCGTCTCCGGGTGGGCCTTGTGTGGGTTTTAAGGACCTGTAACCTTGCTCACCTTCAGTGTATACTTACTTCGCAGGCTGCAAGTCACGTTGCCTGGTTGAAATTTGCACACCAATCCTGCTGGCTCTGAGAGAGAATGGACATGCCAGGACCACTAGTCACTGCAAATGAACTTCAGATGCATGAACATCTGTCTTATATGGGTAGTGGGAAATCAAACCTGGATCCTTAGATTTTGCAGATGACAGTGACATGTCTCTACATGGATGGCCTGCTTCATCTGGAACTATCTGTGGAAACTGTTAGACCTGCATATTGTGTTTACTATTTATGACTTATGATGACTGTTTGTTGTTCTGGATACCGAATCTGTGCCACCCATAGAGAATCACGTGGCATGGAGTATCCAGAGGCGTCACTGGCAGAGATAGCGTTACTGCCTGCCTACACAGCCCGGTGACCCTGCTCTAGCACCGAGCATGTACCTGCCTGTGTGTGAGACCTAGAAGAGGGGCATCTAAGCAGACGGCTTCGTCTTCAGCAGGCAGGAAACGTGAGCTCGGCAGTTTCTCAGTGTTCACTGGCAAACTTGGCTGCAGACCCATTTCGCACTTTCCCTGTAAGTCCATGATGTTCAACCGAGGTGGGATGGAGGACGGATGGATCTCCAAGGGGAATGGGGGACATGGAGGAACTACCAAGAGACTTTGTATCCCATCCCCAAATCAGAAAAGACAGAGCCTCTCTCTCGCTGTTTCACTCATCTGCTCAGAGTGCCCCTGACATTTTGAGAGGGACCTATGAAGCCCTCAGGGAAGATCAGGCACAGAGGTGTCGCAAGCCCTTGGCCACCTGCCCCCAGCGCTGCAGTGTGAACTTTCTCAGTTATCAGGAGCAACTCAAGAGGGCTGACAGTGAAGGGGAATAAGGTGGGCATAATTAAATGTGACAACAGTCCTCTGGAGAATCTAAGGACAGGCTGACCAAAGACTTGGGCCTGCCGAACACTTAGAAGGCGAATTTGGATATTATCAGATGTGTCATCAGACCAGATGGCTCTGTAGAGCAGAGGAGCAAAGGCTGAAGGTGGAAGTAGATGCATCCTCCCACTGCTTTCTCAGATCAACCTCTGCTCCATACACAATTCCTTCTTGAGAGCTCGAGATGGGGCTTCATTCTCATAGAAAAAGAAGCACAAAACACCAACGTCACCTGTTTCAGCCATGGCCTTTGAAATCTAAAAGCACATATGGGGAACCAAATAAGCCAGTGTTTGAAAATTGCTGGAAGGTTTCTGTTTAGTAACCCACGGAGAAGGACAAAGCTATGCAGAAGATGATTCTTAGTTCTGAAACTAACACTTGAACTGTCCATTTAATTGCATAATGAAATCCCAAATTGGACATGGGTACTATGGTAGACATTCTTGGATGGCTCCCCAGTGGATGGATCATCATTTCCACATACCAGTGGTTCTCAAAGCACTCTTGACACCCGTATGTGGTCTGCAAGGCCTGAATGATCTTGATAAAAATAATAGGATACATTCTTTCCTTTACTAGTATATATCAACTCAAGGGAAGAAAGACTTAGTTTCATGGTTTCAGCCCTTCATAGTAGGGAGAAACATGGTAGAGTTCATGACGGCAAGAGTGTGCCTTGGGGCTTCTCATAGCTTGATGAGTCAGGACGCAGAGAACTGGACCCAAACTGGAGGCAGGTATAATCTTCACAGCACACACCCTGACAACCCAAAGGTTCCACAATCTTCCAACACAATTCCACCAGCTGGGGACCAAGTGTTCAAAATATGAATCTGTGGGTGAAATTTCACATTCAAACCATGAATGCCAGCCTCTTCCTTTCCCAAGAATACTGCCAGGTTTCTGGTGCGCTTTCTCATGTGACAATGAGCTGGATTGAATGAGCACACGAGAGAATGCAGGTGTCTTCCACTAAGACAGAGAACTGAGGTTGGGGAAATAGGTCAGTGGATAAAGTGCTTGCCTCACAAGTCTGAGAAACTGAGTTAGATTTCCAGAACCTACATAAAGATGCCAGGCATGGTGGTGTGTGCCTATAATCCTAATGCTGAGGAGGCAGAGACGGAAGAATCCCTGAGACTTGCTGGCTGGCTAGCCCAACCTAATTGGTGAGCCCCATGCCCGTGAAAGACCCTGTCTCAAAGGAAGTGATGACATTTCTGATGAAGACACCTGAGGTTGACTTCTGTTTTCCATGTGTTCACATGCACCAGATATGCCTCTGTGTCCACACACATATAAACATGTGCATGCACATCTATACACATGTAAAATAAACAACAAAGAGACAAACAAAAGCCTCAAAGCAATGCCACTATACCCACTAATTTTTTTGAAAAATATATTTCATTAAGATATGTTACTTAAGTTAAATGTATGTTCCCATGAAATGAGTTTGTGATCAATTAAAAATTAATATATGCTCAGAAGCCATAGATTGTTATTAGAAAATTTTCAGTGCCAGTGGTGGGTTACCTTCCAGTAAGTTCTTGGCCAGGGACTTGCCTGCTATCCCCCAAACATTACAGGACATTGCCAAGGCTCTTGGCTGCCCATCAGAATTAGATGGTAAGACCCTATTGCTGAAGACTCCACATGTTTGAGCTGCAGATTACCAAGGAATCAAGCTGGAGCTGAGCTGGAAGCTTCCTATTAATTAGCTGTCAGGATGCTGGAAAAAGCTATGCAGCATACAGCCTTTGGGGTAAGAGAAGACATTAATGGTCTTAAACAGCAGTGGGCCCTGCAAACTTTATAGCTGGCCATCCAGGTCAAATGTACCACTTGGTGCAATGGTGGCAAGTTCAGTTATGGGAGAAACCAACTGCTCTCTGATCGGATTTGAGGCCCTCTCTATGGAAAGTAATTCATGCCTTGCTGGTACTGAAAACCCAGTCAAAAGTCTATGGCGCTGGCCATGGTGGTGCACACCTTTAATCCCAGCACTAGGGATACAGAGGTAGGAGGATTGCCATGAGTTCGAGGCCACTCTGAGAATACAGAGTGAATTACAGGTCAGCGTGGGCTAGAGTGAGACCCTACCTCAAACAACAACAACAACAACAACAACAACAACAACAACAAACAACAAAAAAGTCTATGGCTGGGGGGTCATAAGACCTAGAGAGGAAACTACTATTGTTGTCTGGCTAAAAGGATATATTATGTCCACCAAACTGCCTTCAAAATACTTATGTTTATGCCCATACATTAGTGATACTCCCACTTGTAGTTAAAGAAGCTTTTCTTGGGCTGGAGAAATGGCTTAGTGGTTAAGGCTCCTGCCTGCTAAGCCTAAGAACACTCATTCAATTCTCCAGATCCCATGTTTAGCCACATATAAAGTGACACAAGGGCACAGTGCTGCACTTGCCCACAAGGGGGAGCATGCATCTGGAGTTTGTTCACAGCAGCTGAGAGGATGCTGGTGTGCCCATTCTCTCTCTCTCTTTCTCTCCGTCTCTCTCCAAAAACAAAAAGAAACTTCTCTTTTCTGGTGGTAGTGACCACTATGGAGACTCAAAACTCACCAAAGTGCTAAGAAGGAGCAACAGTGGAGTGCTCAGCACTAAGTGAGACTCAGGGACCATTGCTGAAGAGGACAGAATGTAAGATCCAAAGGAAGGGGAGGAGCGATTCCAATACTGTCTTCCAGACACAAAGTGGTCATGGAATTCATGACCTCACAGTGGCTGATGCTACCTATACAAGACCTACATAACAGAAAGGAAAATGATGACATCAAACTAGAAAAGAAACAAAGAAGAAGGGGGATTCAGTGGAGGGGGAACTTGGGAGAAGGAAAAAGGAGGGTGGTGGGAGGGGACTATGATCATGATATATTGTCTGTATTTGTGGAACTTGTCAGTAAAAAGTTTTAAACATTAAAAAAAAATAGCTAAAGTAGCTGGGCGTGATGGCACACGCCTTTAATCCCAGCCCTCAGGAGGCAAAGGTGGGAGGATCGCCGTGAATTCAAGGCCACCCTGAGACTACAGAGTGAATTCCAGGTCAGCCTGAGCTGGAGTGAGACCCTACCTTGAAAAAAAAAAAAAAAGAAAAGAAAAGAAAAGAAAAAGAAAAAAAGGCGGAAAATGCATGGTGAAGAGGTCCTTTTCTCTTCTAGGTAAGGGCTACAAGAGACAGGGCCTGTGGAAGGGATGGTAAAAGAGAGTTGAATGTGGGGAGAAATGAGGCAACAGGGAAATAACTGAATTTCAGAAGTTGAACTGAGAAACCAGAAAATGAAATTTGCTTCTATATATGTATGCCTGTATTATAACTCTGTATTTTACTTTCTTTAAGGTATTGATTAAAAATGGATACTACCTTCATCCTATGTTACATACCCTTGCCACATATGCAGCAATGTTAACATTTTATTAGTTATCAAAAGTTCAACAACTGCCTAACTTCTATCAGGGCAGAGACTAGATTAGAGTTATCAACAACCTCATAATGTAGTTAGAAGATTATATTAAGGCCTGTCACTAACATGCATGGAGGGGTGAATTTTAGCATTTTTGAAAAGGGGGAGAATTATTAACCTAACATGATGGGAGTCTGAAATATTGCTGCTACCTGCTACCGGAGGTATGTATTTTCTATTTTATTGGTGTCACTGGAAAAAGGTTTAAAAGTTATGTCTAATCTAATCAGTCCCAGGGTGCGCGGCCCGTGGGTCTGGACTGTATCGCCTTGGTGGGATTTCACACTCTTAACGCACGTCAACGTTTTACAGTCACTTGTGAACCAGTTGCTGGCACAGTCCCTCCTCTGAGCTCGAAGACACTAGTTCTCGAGCACAGCTTTTCCACCGCCAGGACCACCTACGCCTGGGGCGGTGTGGCAGGCTACTCACAGACAGTGCGACCTGGGAGCAAGTGTTTGGAGCAGACGCCTGCCCGCCCAGTGCCCTGGTGAGGAGAGCGAGGCGCTCATGGGGGACACTCATGCGGCCTGGAGAGGAAGGCTTTCTGCATTTCTTATGCTCCACGATACCAGGTAGGGTGCCAGCTTGTTAATCCAGGGGGAATAAAGCAAACTTTGAAGAACAGGATGCTCCTTCAGCATTCAGGCCCCTTCAAAAGACTGCATTCTTTCTGTTGTCTCAATGCAGGTCAGCTAGCCCAATCCCAAAGGTTGTAATCTCTCAAATGCAGCTGAACAGGCAGCAGTTTGGGCCCAAAGACTTCTTTCTGTGCCATATCCCTCTGCTCACACCAGCCCGTTTCTACACAGTGCAACTCTGCACAAGTTCTCAGGACACAGGAATAACAGCAACTCTCTCACCCAAACTGATTCAAGCCCAGGCCAGGCAAAGCTCT
>JAEOAD010000428.1:0-66337 GCA_036365145.1 Orientallactaga sibirica
TTTTATTGTTTTGGATTTTCTTTTGTTCTTTCTATATTCTAGGAAAAAATTCCATATCAGATGTATAGCTGACAAAGATTTTCTCCCATTCTGTAGGTTGTCTTGAATTTATTTGATGGAGTCCTTAGCTATAAAACCTTTCAGTGCTATGATGTTACATTTGTTGATTGTTTGCCTTCTTTTCTGGGAAACTGGGGTCCTATTCAGAAGGTCCTTCTCTACTCCTATATCTAGATGTGTTCTCCCATTTTTTCCTTAAGCTGTTTGTTTCAGGTATTACAATGAGGAACTTGATTCATTTGAACTTCATAATTTTTCAAGGTAACACAAAAAAGGTCAAATTTCATTCTTCTACATGACAATAGCCATTTTTCCAAACATCAGTATTTGAAAATGTTATCTTTAGTTAAGTGTGTGTTTTAGACATCTTTGTCAAAAATAGAATGTTTGTAGTTACACAGACTTACACCTGGATGCTCTCTTTTATTCCATTCGTCTCTCTGTGTGTTCTTCTGAGGTTACCATGCTGTTTGTATTACTATGGCTCTGAGTGGAATATGAAGGCAGTTGTAGTGACCCCCTCCAGCCATATTCTTTTGGATAATGACAGCTTTGGTTATCCAGGGTATTTTGTGCTTCATACAAATTTAAAGATTATAATTTCTTGGTTGTATGAAGAATGGTATTATAATTTTAATTGGGATTGCATAGAGTTTACAAATTATCAAAACACAATGGTAAAGGCGTGGTGGAGAATGTGATCCCAGCAGGTCCGGAAGGCAGATTTAGGAGGATTCAGTGTGTTCAAGAAGGCCACCCTGAGTTTGAAAAATGTGACTTCACTAATTTAGCCTGAGCTAGAGTGAGAGGTGTTCTACTATTCAAACAAACAAACAAACAAACAAACAAAGCAATCCAAGGAATTCCAGCCAAGATGGTGTCCATCTGTGTTTGAGACAGATCTTGGGGAAAATAAAGGCAAGAAGCCACTTAGGTTCCTGTGGTCAAGTGATTTTCTGACTCTTCAGCCTCAGAAGGAAGGTGTGGACGCGCATAATAGGGAATTCACTGATTCCCATGCGGTGCATGTATTTTTTTCCAATTAAAAAGTGGCGTCATGGCTGGAACTACATATTTTGTTCTAATGCTTGCACTGGAAAAACATGGCCAACTGGACACATGTTGAGCTGAAGATGGATCAGGCTTTTTAGCTGCCCAGAGCTCCCAGGTGCAATGGTCCTGCCCTAGCCTTCCTGAGCACCGGCAAGTTGTAGAACCCAACCAGGGACCCAGGACAGCAGGATGGGGTTCCTTCCTCTTCCTGACCCATTAGTGTGCTCTGATTCCCTTCCTTCACACACCTGAACAGGGACCCAGGCCAGCAGAGCTCACGTGGCACCCTTGTTTCCAGGAGGCTCCGTGTGCATGATCTTGGTCCCCATCCACCCTCCCCCTCCTCCAGTCTGGCAGGTGTTGGAGACCACTGAGCCAAACTGCAACCATTTGGAGGAAGTTCTTGTCTCCACTCTTTTTCCTAAGATTTCAACTTCCTGAGGACCTGGATTTTTACAAAGCCTTCCCAAAAAAGCCTGCTTTGATAAGAACAAGAATGTAACCTAAAATGTGTGTACATTCAAACAACCTGGAACTGATGTAGGTATGCCCTCACCTGTTTCATTTGACATTTCTTGGGAGGGATTTAGTGGCTCCAGACAATATTACCCTCTTTGACCTTTAAAAGAGAATTATTGGATAAGTCTTCCATTTGTTCTTCCAATCCTTCTCCCTTAGCCCATAAAATCCCATTTGCCCTCTTCCTGCCCCATATATTGAACATGTATGAATAATAATAATAAAGCCTTGACTGGTGTGGAAGCAAGGCTTTCTGCTTGTGTCTTTTGTCACTCTCAATTATTAAATTTCCCCTCCCTTAGAGCCCCTATGTGAATATTATTATATTACCATTGTTTCTGGAAGTTGTGGGGCTTGAGATTACAGATAACAGTATCACTCCAGGGCGATCTCTTCAGCATTGGTGTCTGCCGTTGGTGAGTGACAGATCCACAGTGGGTCACTGCAGGAAAGCCGCTGTAATACAGACCTGGGTAAAGGTAAGAATAGCTACGAATGTCTCGGGACTTTTCCATATATGTTCCAGCTGCCATGCTTTGTCAGCCCAGGAAGGCCTATGTATACTTAGATCCTATTTGGGGACATCTTCTTTTTATTTCAGGCTCAGGGTGGGGCTGCCTCCCCAATGTTGTTGTGTCTCTTTTTTGACGGTTTGTTTGTTTTGAGGCATAGTTTGTCTCTGGCCCATTAAAACCTGGGGTGTTATGTTCCCTCAGGGTGGCCTTGAACTCACTGACCATCAGAAGAAAGACTACCTCTACCTCCCAGGTGCTGCCCCCAGTGAGAAAGGTATGTATTTGCCACTGGCCAGGTCAGGTGAGCAAACTGCAACCAAAAAATAAACTGTCCGTTTCTCCATCGAATTAAGATTTCAAGCAGCGAGGGGCTAGCCTCCCCCTGTGAGGGATTTACCAGGTGTAATGTAAAGAAAACAGACTTTTCCATCTCAGATAAGAACACAGATCTAACTCTCAGATGCTGTCTTCTTATTTCATTCTTTGTTTTCGGTTTAAAGCCTGCCTGTGATCTCAAACACAGACATTCTTGTAAACATCCGTGAAGTCTCGGCTCAGAGACCCTGCCCTCTCTCAAAACCTCTGACATAAAATCCCATTTGGCATTCATAAATCCCATTTGACTTCTTCCCTTCGGGTCTATAGCCAATAAATCCCATTTACCTCTTCTGCCATTTTACAAACTGTCATGAATCGGCCAATAAAAGCCTTTACTGGTGTGGAGTTCTTAAACTTTTTGTGTCGGAACTGCGTTTGGGACCACCTCCAAATCCCGAATGGCATGGGTGTCAGGAATGTGGCCGCTGCGGAAGGGCGGCCGTTTCTAAGCATTTCTCCACCTGCGTGAGGTAGTGAGCCTTCATCAAAATGTGGCTGTTAGAAAGCCGCCTGTGACAAGCTGGCAGATCTGGCAGAGCCGCTCAAAAACCACAGGCAGCAACAAAGACAAAGCTCATGAACCTCAGGGCTCAGGCTCCTCGGGTTCTCCTTTTCAACATGGGCCAGGCGTTAAGGCCCAGGGTGACTTGTTTCCCCAATGCTTAAAATTGTCTCAAGTTTATTGGCTGGAGTTAAAAGAAAGTTTGGTTATGGTTTTCTTCTTGGAAAATAGGCAGAGTTTGGTTCCCCAAAGGCACTAATGACAAACTCCCTTTCTCCATCAGCGTGGGTAATTGTTTGAAAGATTTTTAGTGCATGTTTATGTTGCCACTGTCGGTCTAAACCTTCTCTAATGTAAAGGAAAAATAAGCTGTCCGTTTCTCATCATTATCAACCTGATGTTTCTAAAGTCATACGAGCTAGAATCCTTCCTTAAAGAAAAGTGTAAGGCTAGAAAAACTTCCCTTTTTCCATAAAAACCAAAGATAAAGAACACATCCCCGTCCGTGTCCAGATTGTGTTTCTTATTTCCTTCTTTGTTCCCATTTAAAGAGCCTCCTAAGTCATTGAATCGTCTACTCTCAGGGCTCTTGAAGTCTCTAGTGATGATTCTCTCTCATTGACTGAAGGGAAACATTCAAATCTCGACTGCCACGATCGGGTGTCATAAACCTTCTATCTATTCACTCTTTTACATTTTACAGAAACCTCCCTCATATAAAGCCTTTGAGGCGACTGCGGACTCTTAAACTTCATCCGGTCAGGCTTGCGTTTGGGAAAAGGTCACTTTCGTATTTTCTCATAAACTTTCCCGTTTAGGCAACTACGTCAAAACTTTCTTAGGACAAAGAGGAAAAAGCCCTTCATCAAACATGTTCATGAGCTAGAGGCTGTGACAAGCTCTCAGATCCACCCCTCCCCCCCTTGCAAAAATAAGGCAAAACAAAAACTCTTCATGCCTTTCCCGGGGCCAGGCTCAGGTCAGAACAGGCAGGCTTTTCTCTTTGCCAATTTTAAGTCCACATTCAGGGGCATTAAAGAGAACTTAAAGGGTCCAGGAACAAGCAGTCACCTTTCTTGTTCTCTTAAAAAAGTTAGGAGGAACAAAGCAGAAATGAAACCTTAGTAATTCAGCTTCACTGGCTGACACTCCAATTTAGGAACACAAAAGAGCTAAAAATGCAGTTTCCCAACATGGACCTGTTGCCCCTTTCACTGTGTGTCTTTTAGAATGTTTTAAGCTTATTTTGTCTCTCTATGCTTTTCTGGGACTACTAACAAAATTTCAAAATATGGATAAATGCCAAATTATTATAAGTAGATATAGACTTCTTATAAGTATTACAACTGTTTTAAACTCACTTTTGTCTCTCTATGCTTTTCTGGGACTACTAACAATTTCAAAATATGGGTAAATGCCAAATTATTATAAGTAGATATGGACTTCTTATAAGTATTTACAACTGTTTTAAGCTCATTTTGCCTCTTTATGCTTTTCTGGGACTACTAACAAAAAAAAAAAAAAAAAAAACAGTCTCAAAAATTATATTTAAACTTAAATATGTACTCAATACTAAATTTGTTAGAAAATTTTTAATAATACTCAAATCTACTTTCATAATGTGTTTCAAAAGTCAAGTCTGACTCTTTAAGATATTTCATAAGACCTTTTATTAAAAGCCTCATGGTAAAAACAATAAAGTTTTTAGTTAAACTGGAGAAAAAACTGATTAAAATGTTGGTAACTATTTGATAAAAAAGATTATTACAAAATGGTTACATAATTTGTAAAATAAAAATATGTAAATGCTAGATATTAAGTAAACTTAAACAAAGATTTAGACAAAACACTTAACTAGATTGCAGATCTTTTTAGATACAATAAAGTGATTATCAACCTAGGGCTTACATCAAACTAATAAAAGCATGGCTCTAGCTGATAGAAGGTTACTATGGTATTCAGTTTGTAAATTTACAACTTTAACTTGTTAATATTAATCTGGTCATGATGATGGTTAAAAGACTAAATTTAGAGTACCCAATAAAGTTAATTAAGTTCCTATTTGTCAACATTTTAACTATATGTTAAGGTTAAAATTGACTCATTAATATTTAATTCTCTCACATGGTTGATATAACTAATATACAAAAAATTCCTAACATCTCCCTCCATTGCCTGTGATAATTGTTTCCTATCTGACTGTGTTTTCAAAACATCCAACCCTGGGATCCCCAGCACTCGTGTGGGGGCCTTTGATTCTGGTGAGTATCTGCAAGCTCTCTTTCTCTCTTTCTCCTTTTTAAATTTGGTTCTCTCTTTTCTCCTTTTATAGCTTTTCTTGGGCCCTCTGTTTCTGTCATATTCATGTGTCTATGTTATTGGGCCCTCTGTTTCTGTCATATTCATGTGTCTGTGTTATTGGGCCCTATGTGTTTCTGTCATATTTGTGTCTGTATGTCTATATGATAATTGTTTCCTTATGGACGGACGCTTCTTTGACTTAATAACATGGGACAGTTCCCTCCCCCTCTTTCACTCCCTTTTTCACAGGTGCTGGCTGGCCACAGCCAAAAGAGACATCAAACCCACCACAGGTGTTGGAAGCCCTTCGGTCCCGATTCTTGTGTGGGGGGAGGGAGTGGGGACTGGGAGTTACATCTCAGGTCAATAAATGGTTTACAAAAATTTGTCTGTTACAAGGATCAGAGGCCCCCATGGCTGAGTATCTCTAAAAGGTCCTACAGGTGTGAAAACTCCCCCAAAGCTGTTATTGGACTGATTAAAAATTTTTCTCAAACTTTTCATCACAGATAGATATTGATAAAAAAGCTGTCAGTCAGGTTAGATGCTCTAGAAAATGCTGTTATGTATTTAAAAAGGCAGATTGTTAATCTTGTGGTTCAAAAGCAATTGTTCTGTCATGTAAATTATCAATTCATAAGTATTACTCCTTTATCCTACAATGGGACTGCTACTGTATGGTAAAAGGTTAAAAAATCATATTTGGGCTATTTAAAATCATAATAATCTTAACATAGATTTACAAGGTTTACAAAAGAAAATATCTGTTATTTCATATAGTCATTTGTCTTTTAGTGATCCTGATAAGGCTGCAAAAGGATTTTTTTGATGCCTTAAGTATCTCCCCAAGCAGTTTCTTTCTCAGATTCTCATTTGGCTTAAGCAGGGAAATTTACTGCCAAACAAACAAACATAGATTACAGAGTTGGAGGTCAACACGTTTGTCAGCTAGTTCCTTATCTGAATCAGGCCTGGGCTTAATGACTATCTGTTCTATAATGGCAGTACTGTCGTCTGGCTATTAAATGATATCTTCTAAGTAAAAGGAAAAAACTTTAACTTGGTTTACAACAGTTTCAACATGCAGGAATGGCTGTGCCTGAGTCAGGCAAGCAAACAATGTTACAGAGGCTAAATTTTTCGGCTTCCAGAGCTCAAGTGTTCCAGCAGCTCAACAGATTGCTGATCACAGACTGGAGCTGACAAGCTGAGGATTTCAACTGAGGACCTGCCAAGCCCGGCTGAGACCCTCCCTAACAATGACTGTAAAACATAGTCTCTGTAAACTCTATAGCCTCTATAAGCCCTGTAAATTTGTTTACTTTTTTATAATCATTCTAGGCATGTTGGCCAGGTTCAATATTATCCAAGCCTCTAAAGAAAATTATTTTATTTTGACCTATGCACCCCTATCCTTGGGTACCAGGCTGATAGGTGGGAAATCACCAAAGGGAAGGTCCCTTTTTGTACCTTTGAATTCCCTGAGAGTCAAAACCTGACTTGCATGGAGGGTACCATACACATAACATTCCCCTCCAATGTAGCCTTGAGGGTCAAATTCTGTGGGTGATAAACATGACCCATCCAGGGAGGTTGAGTCACTACTACTCCAGTTGCCTCCAAGCCCACTGCTGGTACTGCAGGCCTCCCCTCTCTGTTTGTGATAAAGAAGGGAGGAGATGAGGAGACCAGTTGAGCAGCATAACAGCCATCTTGTATGAGGAAGCCATCTTATGGACTCAAAGGGCCTTAGGATCAGAATTGCCCCAGCTAAAGCCCTGGCTGCAGGCGATCATCACTTTATCTACCTATTGGATCAAGAGTTGCCCCAGCTACAAGCCCTCTTATGGACTTTATCTGCCTTAGGAGATGTAACAACAGACCTTCCCAAGCCCTGGGCTTAAGAGTCCCATGATCTAACCTTATCAGAGCATCTTGTAATCCTGGGTCAATGAGTTGCCCAGCTAGAGTCCCTGATCAAACCTTATCAATCAGAAGTCTTGTGACCTGCCTCAGTTTCTAGTTTACCTTCCTCCAGACCTTCCCTATATAAACCTCTGGAACTGCAACCATTTGGAGGAAGAAGCCTCCTCTTTGTCCCTAAGATTTCAGCTTCCTGAGTTCCTGTGAAATTTACCAAGCCTTCCCAAAAAGCCTGCTTTGATAAGAACAAGAATGTAACCTAAAGATGTGTATCTTAAACAAACAGGACTGATGTAAATCTGCCCTGCCTGTAATCTCAACAGACATTCTTGAGGCCTATCACTCAAGAGACCCCCGACCCTCTGGTAGCCATAAAATCCATTAGGCAGTCATAAATCCCATTTGCCTTCTTCCGCCTCCCCTATAGCCATAAAATCCCATTTGCCCTCTTCCTGCCTCCCCTATATATACCTCTGTATGAATAATAATAATAAAGCCTTGACTGGTGTGGAAGCAAGGCTTTCTTCTTCTTTGTGTCTGCTTGTCTCTCTCATCCAGGAGCAGCCTCCCCTCGAGCCCCTGTTGAACCCGCCCGGCCGGGGCAGTGGTAGCAGGGCGTGGGGCTTGAGTGCGAGGACTGACTTGGGCGTCATGAGGGAAGGGCGGCCGTCTCTTCAGCATTGGATCGCCACCTCGTTGGTGAGTGAAGATCCACAGTGGGTCACTGCAGGAAAGCCCGCCTGTAATACAGACCTGGGTAAGGTAAGAATAGCGACAGAATGTCTCGGGACAAGCCATATATGTTCATAGTTTATGAACCTCAAGGCACAAAGAAAATCGGGTGATCCTTTGGGGACATCCTCCCCTTAGATTTACAGGCTCAGGGTGGGCTGCCTCCCCAATGAAGAAATTGTCTCTTTATTGCGGACTTAGGCGAGAGTTTCATATGGTTGTCTCGCCATTAAAAAACTAGGCAGAGTTTGTTTCCCAGTTGAAAAACAAACTCCCTTTCTCCATCAGAGAAAGACTAAATACTACAAGCCCAGGGGCTGCCCCCAGTGAGAAGGTAATATTTGCCACTGACGGGTCAGGTGAGAGATAATGTAAAAAAAAAAATAAACTGTCCGTTTCTCCATCAGAAGCGTAAGGCACTAACCAGCGGGGCTAGCCTCCCCACTGAGGAATTAGGAGAGGTGTAATGTAAAGAAAAACAGACTTTTTCCATCTCAAAGAAAAGACAGATCTCCCTCTCAGATGCTGTCTTCTTATTTCATTCTTTGTTTTTCGGTTTAAAGCCTTGGCGTGGGAATTGAATCAAGCGACAGGGCAACTGAAGTCTCGGCCAGGGCTACTCTCTGGCATTGACTGAAGGCCAAGCTCATTGTTCAAATCCCGACTGCCCGATCGGGTGTTGGCAATAAACCTTCTATCTATTCCTCTTTACATTTTACAAACCGGTCACGCATCGGCCAATAAAAGCCTTTAGGGCAGCTACCGGATTCTTAAACTTGTGGTCAGGCTTGCGTTTGGGACCACCGGGAAATCCCCCGGGCTATTTATGGCCCAGGAATATTGCCCTTTGGTCTTAACGTTTCTAAACTTTCTCTATCGTGAGGAACACTAGCCTTCATCAAAATGTGGCTGTTAGCTCGAGCTGTGACAAGCTGGCAGATCTGGCAGAGCCGCTCAAAAACCACAGGCAGCAACAAAGACAAAGCTCACACCTGGGGCAGGGCTCAGGCTCCTGCAGATTTCTCTTTTCAACATGGGCCAGACGTTAAGTAAACATGACTTGTTTATCCAAGGGCTTAAAGAATCCCTCAAGTTGCGAGGGGCTGAAGTTAAAAGAAAGATTTGGTTAAGTTTTTTCTTCTCTTGGAAAATATCTGCCCATGGTTCCCCAAAAAAGGCACTATTGACGGAGAACGATGGGGTCGCGTGGGTAATTGTTTGAAAGATTTTTATCGCATGTTTGGCCCTGAGAAAGTCGGTCTAAGCCTTCTCCTATTTGAATTTAATTAATGGCGTCCTTCAGTCTCATTATTATCAACCTGATGTTTCTAAAGTCATACAGGATGGGAATCCTTCCTTAAAAAGAAAACCTTAAGGCTAGCCAAACTTCCCTCTGTCAAGATAAAAACCTCTCAGACCCGCCCAAACATCCCCGTCCCGATGTCCCTCGGTTATTGTTCCTATGCCAGAGGACAACTCACTCACCCTCCCATTCCAAAAGAGCCTCCTAAGTCCATTTATCCCGTCCTCTCAGGGCTCTTGGGAGGCCCCTGGGAGATGATTCTCTCTCCCAGGATGAGGAGGCAGAATTGAAAGCTGAGGCAACCAAAGATCATAAGCCTGACTGGCCTCCTCTATCTGCCTCTGAGACTAACTCCGCCATATAACCCCAGTAGAATACCTTCCTTCTGTGCTCCTGCGCTTCATCACTTTGATTTGGAAAAGGTCACTAGGCGGGCTACTCATAAACTTTCCGTGAAACCCAACTACTCAAAACTCTTCTTAGGACAAAGAGGAAAAAGCCCTCCTTTTGAAACAACTTCATGAGCTAGACCTAGAGATTCGCTCTCCCTCCACCCCTCCCCTTGCAAAAAATAAAATTAAAACAAAAACTCTTCATGCCTTTCCCATTGACGCATTCTCAGGTCAGAACAGGAAAGGGTCAATTCTTTCAACTCTTTGCCAATTTTAGAGTCACATACAGGAGGCATAAAAAAGAGAGAATGTAGAGAGGGTCAGAGAACAAACAGTCACCTAAACAGTCCTCTGAGTCTGGTAGTGAGGAGGAACAAAGCAGAAATGAAACCTTAGTAATTCAGCCCCAGCAATACCGACACCTTAAATTTAGACACATAAAAGAGCTAAAAAATGCAGTTTCCCTATATGGACCTGTTGCCCCTTTCACTGTGTCCCTTTTAGAATCTTTAAGCTTATTTTGTCTCTCTATGCTTTTCTGGGACTACTAACAAAATTTCAAAATATGGATAAATGCCAAATTATTATAAGTAGATATAGACTTCTTATAAGTATTACAACTGTTTTAAGCTCACTTTTGCCTCTCTATGCTTTTCTGGTACTACTAACAAAATTTCAAAGTATGGATAAATGCCAAACTATTATAAGTAGATATGGACTTCTTATAAGTATTTACAACTGTTTTAAGCTTATTTTGTCTCTCTATGCTTTTTCTGGGACTACTAACAAAAAAAAAAAAAAAAAAAAACAGTTTCAAAAATTATATTTAAATTTAAATATGTGCTTAATACTAAATTCGTCAAAAAAATTTTTTTATAATGTTCAAATCTACTTTCATAATTTAAATGTATATCAAAAGTCAAGTCTGATCTACTCTTTAAAGATATAAGGCCTTTTTTTTTTTTTATAGCCTAATTGTAAAAACAATAAAAGTTTTCATTGGTAATAATAAAATAAACTGATTAAAAATAAACTGAAAAAAAACTTTAAATGTTGGTAACTAATGAAAAGATTATTACAAAGTGGTTACATAATTTGTAAAATAAAAATATGTAACTGTAGATATTAAGTAAACTTAAACAAAAAGTTAAAGATAAAACACTTAACTAGATTACAGATCTTTTTAGATACAATAAAGTGATTATTAACCTAGGGCTTACATCAAACTAATAAAAACATGGCTCTAGCTGATAGCAAGTTACTATGGTATTCAATCTGTAAACTTAAAACTTTAGCTTGTTGATATTAATCTGGTCATGATGATGGTTAAAAAGACTAAATTTAGAGTACCCAATAAAGTTAATTAAGTTCCTATTTGTCAACATTTTAACTATATCTTAAGGTTAAAATTGACTCATTAATATTTAATTCTCTCACATGGTTAATATAACTAATATACAAAAAATGCCTAACATCTCCCTCCATTGCCTGTAATAATTGTTTCCTATCCAACTATGTGCTCCTGATAACATAACTGCCTTTGTTATGATTCTGGTAAATGTCACACAACCCTGGGGTCCCCAAACACTCGTGTGGGGACTTGACACTTCCTTTGATTCCCTGACTGAAAACCCAAGCAAACCCAAGACTGAGACTCGAAAAATTCTTCTCAGACCGGTCTGGTAAGTATCTGAGCGCTCTCTCTCTCTCTCTCTTTCTCCTTTTTAAAGCTTTTCTTGGGCCCTATGTTTCTGTCATATTCGTGTGTCTGTGTTATTGGGCCCCCTATGTTTCTGTCATATTCGTGTGTCTGTGTTATTGGGCCCTATATGTTTCTGTCATATTTGTGTGTCTGTATGTTGTTTCCCTATGGACGGACGCTTCTCCCTTGACTTAATAACATGGGACAGTTCCCTTCCCCCTCTTTAGGACAAAAATCAGGACATCGCTCAGAAAAATGGAGTATCTATTTCTGTTCCTCAATGGCTATCAGAGGACACCCTTTCATTCAAATATTAAAAAGAATGTTTTCTGTCCTAGGAACAGACATCCAGACCAGATCCCATACATCGTGACCTGAAAAAATTTAATTAACCCCCCACCCTTTTTCCTCCTTTCTTCACAGGTGTTGGCAGCCCACCGCTGAAGCCTCGGTCCCAATTCTTGTGTGGGGAGGAATGGGAACTGGGAATTACATCTCAGGTCAATTAATGAGTTACATCTCAGGTCAATAAATGGTTTACAAAATTTGTCTGTTATAAAAACCAGAGGCCCCCATGGCTGAGTATCTCTAAAAGGTCCTACAGGTATAAAACTCCCCAAAAGCTATGTTATTGGACTGATTAAAAATTTTTCTCAAACTTTTTCTTCACAGATAGATATTGATTAAAAGCTGTCAGTCAGGATAGATGCTCTAAAAAATGCTGTTATGTATTAAAAAGGCAGGTTGTCAATCTGGTGGTTCAAAAGCAATTGTTCTGTCATGAGCATTACTCCTTTATCCTACAATGGGACTGCTACTATATGGTAAAGGTTAAAAATCATATTTGGGGTATTTAAAATCTTAATAATCTTAACATAAATTTACAAGGTTTACAAAAAGAAAATATCTGTTATTTCATATAGTCATTTGTCTTTTGGTGATCCTGTTAAGGCTGCAAAAGATTTTTGATGCCTTAAGTATCTCCCAAGCAGTTTCTTTCTCAGATTCTCATTCAGCTTAAGCAGGGGGAAATTTACTGCTGGGCAAACATAGATTACAGAGCTAGAGGTCAACACATTCCTTAGCTAGTTAGGCCTGGGTTGAATAAATGTCTGATTCTATAATGACAGTACTGTCATCTGGCTAATAAATGATGTCTTCTAAGTAAAAAGAAAAAACTTTAACTTGGTTTACAACAGTAATTTAGAGAAATAATAAACTCAAAAATTTCCAGGAGGCTTATTTCAACAATGCAATTGCAACTTGTTTCAACATACAGAGGTGGCTATGCCTGAGTCAGGCAAGCAAATGGTGTTGCAGAGATTAAATGTAACAGGTTAATTGATTTCTTTTTTTGGTTCTTCAGTATATACCAAAATAAATATAATTTATGATTACAGTTGGGTCCCCAAGAAAATAAATAATCAGAGATACAGCCCATCTTGGGTCCCAAAGGTGGCCTCAAACAAAATTATAAAAAGTACTCTAAAAGAAAATTATTTTAAGTTTTGCACGTGTCTGCCCCTCCCTTATCCTTTTGTACTTGGGCCCAGGTGGGTCAATCACCTAATGAAATTTACTCTTAGTTGTACCTGGTATATTATCACCAATTGTATTAATTCTAAAAAGGACACAGCTACAGATTACTCCTCCAATGTAGCCTTTATTGTCATGTGTTCTCCTGACTTAATTATGCCAATCAGAAGGACTGAGTCCTGGTACTCCAGCTTCCAGAGCTCAAGTGTTCCAGCAACCTCTGCAGGTCCACTATCACAGACTGGAGCTGGCAAGCCGAGGAATCGCGACTGAGGACTTGCCTCCAGCTGAGACCTTCCCCTAACAATGAATGTAAACCCTATAGCTGTTATAGCCACTGTAACCCCTGTAAGCCTTTGTTTACCTTTTAAAACCTATAGTTTCTGTAATACCTAATGTCTGTAAAACTTATAGTTTCTGTAAACCCTATAGCCACTGTAAGCCCTGTAAATTTGTTTACTTTTTAAAACCTATAGTTTTTTTTTAAACCTAATGTCTGTAAAACTTATAGTCTCTGTAAACCCTATAGCCACTGTAAACCCTGTAGATTTGTTTACCTTTTATAATCATTCTAGGCATGTTGGCCAAGGTTAATACTCCAAGCCTCCGGGAACCGCGTAAGCATTCAGACTTATGCACCCCCTAGGGGGATGGGTACCAATGTGGGTGTGGAAAAAACAAGGGAAGGTCTTACTGATCACATCTGAATTCCCTGAGAGAAAACCTGACTTGCATGGAGGTTGGTACCATACATAATAATTATATAGGCCCTGCCTCCCCTCCCCAAAAGGTACCAAGGGCCAAATCTGTGGGCAATAAAAATGACCCACGGGAGGAGCCAGGTCACTTCTCCCCCACTTGGTTAAAGCCCACCGCTTGACTGCGGGCCTCCCCTGTCTTCTTGTATAAAGAAGGGAGGAGATGTTGGAGACCACTGAGCCAAACTGCAACCATTTGGAGGAAGAAGCCTCCACTCTTTGTCCTAAGATTTCAGCTTCCTGAGTTCCTGTGAAATTTACCAAGCCTTCCCAAAAAGCCTGCTTTGATAAGAACAAGAATGTAACCTAAAGATGTGTATCTTAAACAAACAGGACTGATGTAAATCTGCCCTGCCTGTAATCTCAACAGACATTCTTGAGGCCTATCACTCAAGAGACCCCCGACCCTCTGGTAGCCATAAAATCCATTAGGCAGTCATAAATCCCATTTGCCTTCTTCCCGCCTCCCCTATAGCCATAAAATCCCATTTGCCCTCTTCCTGCCTCCCCTATATATACCTCTTCTAGCATTCCTGAGCCACATGTGTATGATTGCCATTGCCACTCCCTCCTCACACACCTGATGAGGGACCCAGGCCAGCAGGCCAGGGTTCCTGCCCTAGCCTTCCTGAGCCCTGTGTGTGATCACCATTCCCTCCACCCACACCCAATCAGGGACCTAGGCCAGCAGGCCAGGATTCCCACCCTAGCCTTTCTGAGCACCTTGCATGCAATCACAGTTGCCACTCCCTCTTCCCACATCTGACCAAGGACCCAGGCCAGTAGGTCAGGGTTCCTGCCTTAGGCATCCTGAGCCCCGCATGTGATCACCACTCCCTCCTCCCACACCCAATCAGGGACCCAGGCCAGCAGGCCAGTGTGCCTGCTCTAGCCTTCCTGAGCCCTGTGTGCACAATAATGGTCCCAGTTGCCACTACCCCCTCCCACCCTTGATCAGGGATCCAGCCCAGCAGGCTAGCCTCCCACCCCCTACACTTACTGAACCATTGTGATGGGCAGACCACAGCAAGAAAGAATAACATGAAAAATCATATGCAAGTAAATAGAACTAGATTGCCCAGTGCCACAATGGTTGTCTCTAATAAAATCATAGAAAAGACAATATGATCAGAACCTCCAAATGAAGAGATAAGCTATGCAACCCTGGACAAGCAAACAACAGAACTCACAGAAACTCAACAAAACCCAATAATTGTATGAGTGGTGTCCTCACTAGATTAGACCTAATACAAAAGAACCAGGAAGGGTTCCAAAGATAGCTAAATGATCTGAAGGAGAGCAAAAAAAAAAAAAAAAAGGTCCTCAATAACCAGCTGGTTAAGCTCAATGACAATATTAAAAAATGTAAGGATGAACTCCAAGAAGCATTAAGAAAATCAGAAAATGACATGAAAAGGAACTTGACAAAGGGATGGAAACTATACATAGAATATCATTTAAAAATATGAACCAAATTGAACAAGCCCAAAAGTCTATAGAAGCTCTCAAGAATAGAGTCAGCCAAGTAGAGGATAGAAACTCAAAACAGGAAGAGAAAATAGAAGAGATAGTTCTTGAGTCCAAAATTTCAACAAGTTTAAAAATTTCTGTGAACATAACATGAGGGAATTATGGGATACCCTTAACATTCAGATCATGGGTATGCCAGAAGGGAACAAAACACAGACCAAAGGCATGGAAATCTTATTCAACAAAATTACTGAACAAAACTTTCCCACTCTCTCAAAAGAAAGTCCCATCAAGTTAGAAGAAGCTAGCAGAACTCCAAAGAGACTGTACCAAAGGAGAAATCCTCCAAGACATATTATCATTAAGACTCTAAACATCAAGCACAAAGAGAAACTCCTAAAAGCAGCTAGGGAGAAACAACACATTACATATAATGGAAACCCCATCAGAATTACTTCAGACTTCTCAATGGAAACCTTAAAAGATAGACAGGCATGGATGGAACACTTCAAACTCTAAGAACTTATGGCTTCCAACCCCAAATACTCTACCCAGCAAAAGTATCCCTCAAAATAGATTGTGAAAGAAAAACTTTCCATGATAAAACTCAGCTTTGCAACTATATGAGCAAAAAGCCAAAACTATAGAGTACTTCAGGGAATTCTCCACACAGAAAAATCAAATAACCAACCTCAAGTGCCCCAAGAAGCAGAACACAATAACCAAACTTTAATAAGGCAAAAAAAAAAAAGTAAAAATTTAAAAAGGACCAAAACAAAAGACCAAGAAAACACCAAACCACATAAACCACCACAATATGGCAGGTATTAAATCAAACCTCACAGTTATTACCATAAATATTAATGTCCTTAATTCACCAATGAAGAGACATAAGCTAACTGGGTGGATCAGAAAGCTAGACCCTACAATCTTCTGTCTTCAAGAAACCCACCCCACCAGTAAAGAGAGACACCTCCTCAGGGTGAAAGGGTAGAAAATGATATTCCAAGAAAATGCAAATAAGAAACAAGCAGGTGTAGCTGTACTTGTATTGGATAAAATAGAATTCAAACCTAAAGTAATCAAAAAGATAAAGAAGGCCACTTCTTACTTATCAAGGGAACAATCCAACAAGAGGATATCACAGTCATCAATCTTTTTTTTTTTTTTTTTTTTTTTTTTTTTTTCTGAGTTAGGGTCTCACTGTAGCTCAGGGAATTCACTATGGGACCTGGAATTCACTATGTAGTCTCAGGGTGGCCTCAAGCTTATGGTGATCCACATACCTCTGCTTCCTGAGTGCTAGGATTAAAGGTGTGCACCACCACGCCTGGCACAATCATCAATACTTATGCACCAAATAGAGATGCACCACAATTCATAAATAAAACAGAAATAACCACCAACACCATCATAGTTGGGGACTTCATTTCTCCACTATCGGATCATCCAAACAGAAAATTAACAGGGAAGTAAGAGAGCACAACATACCATAGATCAATTAGACCTAATGAACATCTATAGAATATTTCACCCAAAATCCACAGGTTACACATTCTTCCCAGCAGCCCATGGAACTTTTTCTAAAATAGATCATATACTGGGTCATAAAGCCTGCCTCCATATATATAGGAGGATCGACATAATTTTCTGCATGATATCAGATCACAATATTGTATTAGTATAAATTAACAACAAAAGATGTGCCAGGAACCCAGCCAGCTCCTGGAAACTGAATATCACACTCTTAATAAATGGGAAGTGGATGAAATAAAAAATGAAATTGCAAAATTTCTAGAAATGAATGACAATGAGAACACAACATACCAAAACTTATGGGACACAATGAAGGTGGTCCTCAGGGGAAAATTCTTTGCAATAAATGCCTTCATAACAAAGACAGAGAGATCCCAAATCAATAACCTAACCATCCACCTAAAGGCATTGGAAAAACAAGAAGTATCCAACCCAAAAAGATCCAGAAAGAAAGAAATAATTAAGATCAGAGCAGAGATTAATGAATTGGAGAACAAGATCAAAGAGCTGGTTCTTTGAAAAAAAAATAAACAAGATTGATAAGTCTCTGGCCAATTTGATCAAGCATAAAAAAGAGACAACTCAAATTAACAAGATTAGAAATGAAAAAGAAGAGATTACTACAAACATAAGTGAAATTGGGAGAATCATCAGGACTTATTTCAAAAACCTCTACTCCACAAAACTGGACAATATTGAGTAAAAATGAAACAAGATACACCCCAAATACCCCAAGAAAATCTTGATGCAAATTGCAAAGGGAAGTCAAACCCAGGGGTAGAGGACTGGAGACCCCAAGGGTAGAATCAGGGCAGTTTTTATTGGGTTCAAACAAAAGAGAAACATGATTGGTTAACAATTAAAAAAATAATAACAATGATTATGGCATTTTGGAGAATCATCAGGACTTATTTCAAAAATTTTGGGTACTGGGCAGTCTGGGGTTTTTCACAAAACTGTTCAGGCAAATTGAGTAAATGGATGATTAGAGCCTGTCTGGTTAAAGTTCTTGCTTTTTTTTTTTACCTACTACAAATATAAACTGCAAGCAGAATCAGATAAGCAGTTAGTTATTTCATTTTTTTGTTATCTCAAAAACCCATCCAAAGCCTGTTCTTTTATTTAGGTTCATGCAGGAAGCAGGCTCTGAACCAGCAAGAAGGGTGATCTTCTACCTATTTGCTGGCAGAGAGCCAATTCTGGAATTTGAAGCATTCCTTTCAATACCACCTAACAATACTAAACTCAGAGAAGATTAATTTCCTGAACAAACCCATCACAACCATCAAGATTGAAAGGGTCATCAAAAACCTCCCTAAAAAGAAGAGTCCATGACCAGATGGCTTCTCAGTTGAATTCTATCAAACCTTCATGGAAAAACTGAAACCAATTATTCTCAAACTGTGCCACACAATTGGAGAACAGGGAAAGATCCCCAACTCCTTCTTTGAAGCTAGAATCACCTGGATACCAAAACCAGGCAGAGATGCCTCAAGAAAAGCAAACTACAGGCCTATTTCCCTGATGAACTTACATGCAAAGATCCTGAACAAAATCCTTGCAAACCAAATTCAACAGAACATCAAAAGCATTATCCACCTGGATCAAGTAGGCTTCATCCCAGGAATGCAGGGATGGTTCAATATATGGAAATCTGTCAATGTAATACACCACATAAGTATGCTTAAACACAAAAACCACATGATCATTTTGATAGATGCGGAAAAGGCCTTTGACAAAATACAACATCACTTCATGGTCAAAACATTGGAAAGAATAGGTATGGACTGCCTATATCTCAACATAATAAAGGCTATATATAAAGATCCTAAAGCCCAAATAATACTTAATGGGGAGAGACTGAAGGAATTCCCATTGAGAATAGAAACAAGGCAGGGGTGTCCACTCTCACCTCTGTTCTTCAACATACTATTGGAAGTACTAGCTCAAGCAATAAGACAGGAGAAAGAAATAAAAGGGATAAAAATTGGAAAGGAAGAAGTTAAGTTAGCCTTATTTGCCAATGACATGATTCTATACATAAGTGACCCAAGAACCTCTATCTATAAACTCTTAAAAGTGTTTACTGATCCTTCAGTAAAGTATCAGGCTACAAAATCAATGCACAAAATCAGTAGCCTTTCTATATGCAAAAGACAAAGATACAGAGAAAGAAATAAGTGATATTATTCCATTTTTTCAATAGCAAGAAAAAAATAAAATACCTTGGAATAACATTAACCAAGGAGGTAAAAGACCTTTACATTGAAATCATAAAAACAAAACAAAACAAAAATTTCAAAAAAGAAATTGAGGAAGAGTTGAGAAAATGGAAAGACCTCCCATGCTGTTCCTGGATAGGCAGAATTAACATTGTGAAAATGGTAATCTTACCAAAAGCAATATATAGATTTAATGCAATACTAATAAAAATCCCAACATCTTTCTTCCCAGAGATAGAAAAAATGATCTCAACATTTCCATGGAATAGCAGAAGGCCTTGGATATCCAAGCATATCCTCAGCAAAAGAAACACCTCTGGAGACATCACCATACCTGATCTAAAGCTATACCTGATCTAAAGCTACACTACAAAGCCATAGTAATGAAAACAACATGGTACTGGCATAAAAACAGGATTAGAGACCAATGTAACAGAATCAAGGACCCGTACTTTGGATCAAGTAACTACAGCTACTTGATATTTGACAAAGGCCCTGACAATGTACACTGGAAAAAAGACAGTATATTCAACAAACATTGCTGGACAAACTTGAAAACCATATGTAGGAAAATGAAACTCGAATCACACATTTTGCCATGCACAAAAATCAAGTCCAAATGGATCAAAGACCTCAATATAAAACCAGAAACACTGCTTCTACTGGAAGAAAAACTAAGAGGAACTTTCCATGATATAGTAGTGGGAAAAGACCTTTTGAACAAAACCCCAGTAGCTCAGGAAATTAAACAATCACTCAACAATTGAGATCTCAGAAAGCTGAAAAGCTTTTTCACAGACAAAAATACAATAAGGAGAGTCAATAGATTATCCACAGAATGGGAGAAAATTTTTGCTGGATACACATCAGACAGAGGCCTAATTTCTAGAATCTATACAGAACTCAAAAATCTAAACAATAAAACATCAAACAACCCACTCACAAAATGGGGCAGAGAACTGCAGGGAGTTCTCAGATGAAGAAATAGCAAACACACACACTTATGAAAATGGTCAACATCCCTAATCATAAGGGAAATGCAAATTAAAACAACTATGAGAGTCCACATTACCCCAATAAGGATAGCAAACATTAAAAAATCTAATGACAACAAATGCTGGTGAGGTTGTGGAGAATTAGGAACCCTCATTCACTGTTAGTGGGAATGTAAACTGGTACAACCACTATGGAAAGCAATATGAAGACTCCTAGAAAGATGACTATATAGGTACCAACAGACCCAGTTATTCCCTTACTGGACATTTACCATAAAAGCTCCAAGTCTCAGCTCAGAGATAATTTGCTCAACCATATTTATAGCTGGTCAATTCATAATAGCTAAAAGCTGGAATCAATCCAGGTGTCCATCATTAGATGAATGGATAGCTAAGATGTGGTATATCTACACGATGGAATTCTACACAGCAGTAAGAAAAATGACACCATGCAATTTGAAGAAAAATGCTCAAACTTTGAACAGACCATTCTTAGCAAACACAGAAAGATAAGCGTTGCCTGGTCTCACTCATCTGTGGCTGCTAACCTGAATTTGCCCAAGATGGTGACACACCTAATAAACATTTCTAAGACTGGGCAATAGGGATGGTGGGGTGGGAAAGAAGGGCAAGGGGGGATAAAAAACTTGACCCAAATGGAAATGGTACCATAAAATCCTATATCCTGAAAGACATACTAAAAGGCCAAACCTTCATCAGGAGCTTAGAGAGAACACCTGAATCACAGGGGCCTGGAGACGGTATGATGAAGACTAACCTCAACCTTCTCCTGTTCCTCTCACTCCCTTTCCTTTTTCTTTTCTCTCTGTTTCTATTTCATATTACCTATATTTTTCTTCCCCCAGGAATCTGGCATTGATTCCTCTTATTTTGAACAAGTCCTTTTACAATGGGCCATCCACCTTCAGACTTACTATGACTGGTACTCGCTCCTCAAGCGGTACCCCTGAATTCCTCTGATAGAAAGCTGCCTATAATGACCTGGCTGAATCCCAAGCCTGCCAAAATCTTAGGAGTTGAATTCCAATTACTCTGGACATGCTTCTTGGCACAGGACCTTAAACAGACCCTGTATTGTTGGAGACCTTGAGCCAAACTGCAACCATTTGGAGGAAGAAGCCTCCACTCTTTGTGTTAAGATTTCAGCTTCCTGAGTTCCTGTGAAATTTACCAAGCCTTCCCAAAAAGCCTGCTTTGATAAGAACAAGATGTAACCTAAAGATTTGTATCTTAACAAACAGGATTGATGTTAATCCGCCCTGCCTGTAATCTCAACAGACATTCTTGTAAACATCCGTGAGGCCTGTCACTCAAGAGACACCCCGCCCCTCTCTCCTCATCAATCAAAACCTCTGGTAGCCATAAAATCCATTTGGCAGCCATAAATCCCATTTGCCTTCTTCCTGCCTCCCCTATATATACCTCTGTATGAATAATAATAAATGAAGCCTTGACTGGAGTTTGAAGCAGGGCTTTCTTTCTTTGTGCCTGTTTGTTCCCCATCCAGGTTTAGCCTCCCCTCGAGCCTCTGTTGAACCCCGCCGGTCGGGGCAAGTGGCGCCCAAATGTGGGGCTTGAGGTACGAGGACTGACTTGGACGTCGCAAGGAAGGACGGCCGTCTCTTCAGCATTGGATCACCACCTCGTTGGTGAGTGAAGATCCACAGTGGGTCACTGGAGGAAAGCCCGCCTGTAATACAGACCTGGGTAAGGTAAGAATAGCGACGCATGTCTCGGGACAAACCCTATATGTTCATAGTTTATGAACCTCAAGGCACAAAGAAAATCGGGTGATCCCTTGGGGTCATCCTCCCCCTGGGATTAACAGGCCCATAGTGGGCTGCCTCCCCAATGAGGAACTAGTCTCCTCACTGACGGACTTAGGCGAAGTTTCATATGGTTGCCTCGCCATTAAAAAACTAGGCAGAGTTTGCCTCCCCAGTTAGGGAAAAAGCAAACTTTCCCTTTCTCCATCAGAGAAAGGCTAAACTACAGGCCCAGAGGGGCTGGCATCCCCAGTGGGGAACTAATCTTCCCACTGACGGATTAGTTGAGATATAATGTAAACAAAAAACAAACTTTCCCTTTCTCCATCAGAGAAAGGTAAATTAACAGGCCCGCAGGGGCTGGCCTCCCCACTGAGGAATTAGGAGAGGTGTAATGTAAAGAAAAACAGACTTTTTCCATCTCAAAGAAAAAGACAGATCTCCCTCTCAGACACTGTCTTCTTATTTCAATCTTTGTTTTCGGTTTGAGCCATCGCGTGGACTTGAATCAAGGCAACAGGGCAACTGAAGTCTCTCGGCCAGGGCTACTCTCTGGCATTGACTGAAGGCCCCGAGCTCATTGTTCAAGTCCCGACAGCCAGACCGGGTGTTGGCAACAACCTTCTATCTATTTCTCTTCACAATTTACAAACCGGTTACGCATCGGCCAGTAAAAGCCTCTAGGGCAGCTGCCGGACTCTTAAACTTGCGGTCAGGCTTGCGTTTGGGACCACCGGGGAATCCCCCGGGCTATTCATAGCCCAGGAATGTTGCCCTCTGGTCTTGGCATTTCTAAACTTTATCGTGAGGAACACTAGCTTTCATCAAAATGTGGCTGCTAGCTCGAGCTGTGACAAGCTGGCAGATCTGGCAGAGCTGCTCAAAAACCACAGGCAGCAACAAAGACAAAAGCTCACACCTATGGGCAGGGCTCAGGCTCCTGCAGGTTTCTCTTTTCAGCAAACGTTAAACAAACCGGAATTGTTTATTCAAGGGCTTAAGGTGCTTAAGATGCAGGGGACCCAAGTTAAATTTTTTGTTCTCTTAAAAAATGTTTGTCCATGGTTCCCCCAAAAAAGGACACTATCAATGAGTAAGGATGGAGTCACATGGGTGATTGTTTAAAAGATTTTTATCGCCTTCTCCTATTGAAACCTGATTAGTGACATCCTTCAGTCTCACTATCAGATACGCCCCTTCCCCCTTCTCCATTCACAGCAGGATGCAAAGCCCAGCTCCAGGGGCATGCCTACCCCACCTGGGCTCAGGCGGCCTCCAGCCACACTGGCCCAGAAAGGTAAACAAGGAGATAATAGGCTTTATTAAAAAAAAAAAAAGGCTCTTTCTTAGCTTCGCTGGCTTGCAGAGTTTAGTGACTTCTAACAAAAAAAAAAAAAAAAAAAAAAAAACAAAAAAAAAACAAAAAACAGTCTCAAATAGATATGGACTTCTTTACAACTGTTTTAAGCTCATTTTTGCCTCTCTATGCTTTTCTGGTACTACTAACAAAATTTCAAAATATGGGTAAATGCCAAATTATTATAAATAGATATAGACTTCTTATAAGTATTTACAACTGTTTTAAGTTCACTTTTGCCTCTCTATGCTTTTCTGGTACTACTAACAAAATTTCAAAATATGGGTAAATGTCAAATTATTATAAATAGATATAGACTTCTTATAAGTATTTACAACTGTTTTAAGTTCACTTTTGCTTCTTGTAAGTATTTACAACTGTTTTAAGCTTACTTTGTCTCTCTATGCTTTTCTGGGACTACTAACAAAATTTCAAAATATGGGTAAATGCCAAATTATTATAAATAGATATAGACTTCTTATAAGTATTTACAACTGTTTTAAGTTCACTTTGTCTCTCTATACTTTTCTGGGACTACTAACAAAATTTCAAAATATGGGTAAATGCCAAATTATTATAAGTAGATATGGACTTCTTATAAGTATTTACAACTGTTTTAAGCTTATTTTGTCTCTCTATGCTTTTCTGGGACTACTAATAAAAAAATAACAGTTCCAAGAATTATATTTAAATTTAAATATGTGCTTAATACTAAATTTGTTTAAAAAAATTTAATAATGTTCAAATCTACTTTCATAATTTAAATGTGTGTCAAAAGTCAAGTCTGATCTACTCTTTAAAGCTATTTAATAAGGCCTTTTTTTTTATAGCCTAATGGTAAAAACAATAAAAGTTTTCATTGTTAATAATAAGATAAACTGATTAAAAATAAACTGGAGAAAAAAAAACTTTAAATGTTGGTAACTAATGAAAAAGATTATTACAAAGTGGTTACATAATTTGTAAAATAAAAATATGTAACTGTAGATATTAAGTAAACTTAAACAAAAGGTTAAAGACAAAACACTTAACCAGATTACAGATCTTTTTAGATACAATAAAGTGATTATTAACCTAGGGCTTACATCAAACTAATAAAAGCATGGCTCTAACTGATAGCAGGTTACTATGGTATTCAATTGGTAAACTTAAAACCTTAGCTTGTTGATATTAATCTGGTCATGATGATGGTTAAAAAAAGACTAAATTTAGAGTACCCAATAAAGTTAATTAAGTTCCTATTTGTCAACATTTTAACTATATCTTAAGGTTAAAATTGGTTCATTAATATTTAATTCTCTCACATGGTTAATATAGCTAATATACAAAAAAATTCCTAACATCTCCCTCCATTGGCACACCAGTAGCTACCCAAGATCTTTAATGTAACCTGTGACAATTGTTTCCTATCCAACTGTGTTTTCAAAACATTCAACCCTGGGGTCCCCAGCACTCAGACTGGTCTGGTGAGTACCTGAGCGCTCTCTCTCTCTTTTTTAAATTTGGTTCTGAAACATACATAGCTTTTCTTGGGCCCTCTGTTTCTGTCATATTCGTGTGTCTATGTTATTGGGCCCTCTATGTTTCTGTCATATTCGTGTGTCTGTGTTATTGGGCCCTATGTGTTTCTGTCATATTTGTGTGTCTGTATGTTGTTTCCCTATGGATGGACGCTTCTCCCTTGACTTAATAACATGAGACAGTTCCCTTCCCCCTCTTTAGGACAAAAATCAAGGATATCGCTCAGAAAAATGGAGTATCTATTTCTGTTCCTCAATGGCTATCAGAGGACACCCTTCATTCAAATATTAAAAAGAATGTTTTCTGTCCTAGGAACAGACATCCAGACCAGATCCCATACATCATGACCTGGAAAAATTTAATTAACCCCCCACCCTTTTTTCACTCCTTTCTTCACAGGTGTTGGCAGCCACAGCTAAAAGAAACATCAAGCCCACCACTGAAGCCTTGGTCCCAATTCTTGTGTGGGGGAGGGAATGGAGACTGGGAGTTACATCTCAGGTCAATAAATGGTTTACAAAATTTGTCTGTTACAAGGATCAGAGGCTCCCATGGCTGAGTATCTCTAAAAGGTCCTACAAGTATAAAAACTCCCCAAAAGCTATGTTATTGGACTGATTAAAATTTTTCTCAAACTTTTTCATCACAGATAGATATTGATTAAAAGCTGTCAGTCAGGATAGATGCTCTAAAAAATGCTGTTATATATTTAAAAAGGCAGGTTGTCAATCTGGTGGTTCAAAAGCAATTGTTCTGTCATAAGTATCACTCCTTTATCCTACAATGTGACTGCTACTGTATGGTAAAAGGTTAAAATCATATTTGGGGTATTTAAAATCTTAATAATCTTAACATAGATTTACAAGGTTTACAAAAGAAAATATTTGTTATTTCATATAGTCATTTGTCTTTTGGTGGTCCTGCTAAGGCTGCAAAAGGATTTTTTTGATGCCTTAAGTATCTCCCAAGCAGTTTCTTTCTCAGATTCTCATTTGGGCTTAAGCAGGGGGGAATTTACTGCTGGGCAAACATAGATTACAGAGTTAGAGGTCAACACATTCCTTAGCTAGTTAGGCCTGGGTTTAATAAATGTCTGATTCTATAATGACAGTACTGTCATCTGGCTATTAAATGATGTCTCCAAAGTAAAAAAACAAAAAAACAAAAAAAACCCCTTTAACTTGGTTTACAACAGTTTCAACATGCAGGAATGGCTGTGCCTGAGTCAGGTGAACAAACAATGTTACAGAGACTGAATGTAGCGGCTTCCAGAGCTCAAGTGTTCCAGCAGCTCAACAGGTCCACTATCACAGACTGGAGCTGGCAAGCCGAGGAATTGCGACTGAGGACTTGCCTCCAGCTGAGACCTTCCCCTAACAATGAATGTAAACCCTATAGCCACTGTAAGCCCTGTAAATTTGTTTACTTTTTAAAACCTATAGTTTGTGTAAAACCTAATGTCTGTAAAACATATAGTCTCTGTAAAACCTAATGTCTGTAAAACATATAGTCTCTGTAAAACCTAATGTCTGTAAAACATATAGTTTCTGTAAAACCTAATGTCTGTAAAACATATAGTTTCTGTAAAACCTAATGTCTGTAAAACATATAGTCTCTGTAAAACCTAATGTCTGTAAAACATATAGTCTCTGTAAACCCTATAGCCACTGTAAACCCTGTAAATTTGTTTACCTTCATTAATCATTCTAGGCATGTTGGCCAAGGTTAATACTCCAAGCCTCCGGGAACCGCATAAGCATTCAGACTTATGCACCCCCTAGGGGGATGGGTACCAATGTGGGTGTGGAAAAAACACAAGGGAAGGTCTTACTGACCACATCTGAATTCCCTGAGAGAAAAAACCTGACTTGCATGGAGGTTGGTACCACACATAATAATTATTTAGGCCCTGCCTCCCCTCCCCAAAAGGTACCAAGGGCCAAATCTGTGGGCGATAAAAAATGACCCATGAGAGGAGCCAGGTCACTACTCCCCCACTTGGTTAAAGCCCACTGCTTGACTGCAGGCCTCCCCCTGTCTTGTATAAAAGAGGGAGGAGATGTTGGAGACCTTGAGCCAAACTGCAACCATTTGGAGGAAGAAGCCTCCACTCTTTGTGTTAAGATTTCAGCTTCCTGAGTTCCTGTGAAATTTACCAAGCCTTCCCAAAAAGCCTGCTTTGATAAGAACAAGATGTAACCTAAAGATGTGTATCTTAACAAACAGGATTGATGTTAATCCGCCCTGCCTGTAATCTCAACAGATATTCTTGTAAACATCCGTGAGGCTTGTCACTCAAGAGACCCCCAGCCCCTCTCTCCTCATCAATAAAAACTTCTGGTAGCCATAAAATCCATTTGGCAGCCATAAATCCCATTTGCCTTCTTCCTGCCTCCCCTATATATACCTCTGTATGAATAATAATAAATGAAGCCTTGACAGGAGTTTGAAGCAGGGCTTCTTTCTTTGTGCCTGTTTGTTCCCCACCCAGGTTTAGCCTCCCCTCGAGCCTCTGTTGAACCCCGCCAGTCGGGGCATGTATCACAAGCCACAGTGGGCATACACACCTACTTTGACCAAGTAAAATCTATATCTCTCCAAGGGCTTAAGGCCTGCCTCCCACAGAAGCCAGATACCTATTTTCTTAACCTGGTCCAGGGCCCATCTGAGGGCTTCACAGATTTCCTCTCTTGTCTGATGGAGTCTGTGGACCAACGCACTCCCCCTGGCCCTGCCAGGGATGCTTTAGTTAAGCAACTGGCATGGGAGGGAGCATCCACAGCAGCATGTAATGCTATTGCTGCCATGCGCAATGAGGATGTCCATAAATGGATTGTAGCTACCAAAGGTATCAATCCCATGTCTGCCCCCTCCCCAAGATCCTGGCTGCCTCAATAAAAACCCTGACCATAGGTCAGAAGCCTCGGACTTTACAAATGACAATGAACATACTTAAGGACTAATTATTAAGAGAGCCAATTGACCAAATGAGGCCCTTAAGTTCCCTAACCCCCATTTAGTCCAGCTAAGGGAATTATATGCCATCATCAGAGTCTTAGAGCTCTGTCAACAAGAACCCATCAACATCTTCTCTGACAGCAGTTACATGGTCCAAATGACAAAGCTACTGCCCTTAGCCAATCCTAAGCCCTCTCACCATCGCATAGACATTGCCATCTCCACTTCAATTACAGATGAAAAACATATCGTACCCTTGGTTTATTGAGCATGTTAGCTCACACACTGGTCTGCCTGGCTTTATTGCTGATGGGAATTTGCAGGTAGACAAATTTATTGCTGTCTCCTCCTTGCCAACTTTAGAACAAACTAAACATTTACACCAAAGGTTCCATCTATCCCTCACTAATCTAAAAACCCTATACCCTGAGCTCTCGCTTAGCCAATGCAAACACTTAACCCGTACCTGTAAGGCATGCACCCCCCTATCCCCCTTGGGCCCCTAAAGCCTCAAGGAGTCAATCCTAGAGGCCTTACCCCAAATTCTATCTGGTAGATGGATGTTACCCACATACCTTCCTTTGGTAAACTCAAATATGTCCATGTCATTGTGGACACTTACTCTAAGCTTAGTTTTGCTATTGCTCTCTCAGGGGAGAAGTTGTCCCATGTCATTAAAGCCACAAAAACCACTACACTGGTCATGGGCATACCCTGGTCAATTAAAACTGACAATGGCCCTGCATACACATCTGCCCAATTCACATCCTTCATGGAATCTTGGGGAATAAAACACTCCCTTGGGATCCCCTACAATGCACAAGGACAAGCCATCGTGGAGAGAACTAACCAGGCTCTAAAGGAACTAAATATAAAATAAAAATCTTAATGCAGGGCCTAGGATATCCTTTTGTCTTTCCAGAAACTTCACAGATCTCGATCTGAATCCCTGCCAGAGACATCTGTCCAGTCACTGAGACAGGAATCGACCTTGATGAAGAGGATGATGCCAACCCCCTCAGGCCAGATATGGGACTTTAAACTTAATCCCCCCTTTTCTCCTTTTATCTCATTTTCTCCTTAGTACCACTTCCCACAAACCATTTTGGACAATTCTTCTTAGGCCATACTTGTTTGGTGTGGTGGGCCTAGATTCCCACACTTTTTGTAGGATTTATTTTAGCCACTGTATTTCACTGTATCCCTCCCCCTTCAAGCAAGTACTTCTCCTTAGCTATACCTTTGCCTTTTTTGCTTATTAATGCCTCTTATGGTAATGCTACCTTCCAACCAGCCATAAATTCCTTTGCAACTCCTTTGATTACATTGATCTGCTACCATTAAAGACACTCAATGCTACTAATTATGATGCTAGGGTGAGCTTACGACAGTCACCCAGAAACCTGTCCGACCCCAGTCTTTTTCAGGTTCTATAGTTAATTCTCACTCACTGGGACTGTTCGCATGCCACAGAGCCACCAACACTTGGCCCTCCCATGCCTCCTAGGCGACAGCCACACCACTAGGGTTTTGGCACAATGCAGGTCTGGCCCTAGCCAGATAGCATGTCAGAGGAAACCAGGCCACACCCCTCAGGTTTTCTCACTAGGGTGGCAATTAGACAATGATGGGTAAGACTCCATATGATGGGGCAACCTAAGACAGGCACTGTCACATGTGATGATCCCTTGGGGCCTGGGCCAACAGTGGCTTGACAAAAAACCATACCAGGCCACACACCTCAGGTTTTCTCACTAGGGTGGTGAGTAGCCAATGATGGGTAAGACTCCACGAGATGGGGCAACCTAAGACAGGTGCCGTCACATGTGATGATCCCTTGGGGCCTGGGTTCAACAAGGGATTGGCAAAAAACCATACCTCCCAGGGCTGCCAATAATAAAAACAAAGAGGAGGATATGTATGGCACAATGCAGGTCTAGCCCTAGCCAGAACACATGGCAGAAGAAACCAGGAAGTGGCTTCTGTGAACATGGCATCCTGGGCAGGCCTGGCATGACAACAGCTACAGTCCCATGCTCGCAAGAAACCTGCTACAAGGTGACCTGTCCAGAGACAGGTTGTCATTGGTCACAAAAAGGGGACCACCCCATACAATTATTGGCCAGCCAAGCCCCTTAAAATCCCCTGCATTTCCTCAAATAAACGAGTTTGCTGCTTCCACCCAACTCCCAGAGTCTGTGTCATGACTCCACACCTCTCACCCCCAACTCGGCAGAGACCCTGTCATCCCTCATTGGCTGGCCTAGGGTCGAGCCCAAGGCATTAAATTGTTTACTCGTCAACTCTCTAATTTCTTAATATAGGCACTTAGAGCTATGAATTTCCCTCTTAGGAGTGCGTATATTGTGTCCCAAAAGTTTTGGAGTGTTCCATCCTCATCATCATTTGATTCTATGAGTTTATTGATTCCCTTTTTAATTTCTTCAATGACCTATTCATCATTCAATAGTGTACTGTTTAGTCTGTGAATTGCTGTATGCTCTGTAGTATTTCTTGTTGCTGATTTTGATACTTCATCTGATGATGACAACTCAATTTATGCCTTCCCTGTTATTCACCCTGATCCTGTTAAGGGAGTCGCTCAGCCTCCTAGATATGAAGGTCTTGCGATGGATGATATAGCAATGTTTAAAAAAAGGTTGTTTCTTTGTATGGTCCTCAATCACACTATGTTAATGAATTATTAAATGGATATGCTCAAACTATGATTAACTTATTGCTAGAAGACTGGAAGATTTTAGCCAGATCTCTTTTAAAAGAAAATGAATATTTGCAATGGCAAACTTGGTAGTTTGGTATTATGAATTGTGTACAGATCAGACCAGAAAAAATGCAAACAGTAATGATGCAGCTACCCGGACCATTAATTATCAAATGTTGCCTAGCACTGAACAATTTGACTTTCCGGAGGAACAAGTAAATGTTCCTCAGCTTACTCATGAATTAACAATTAACAATTGTTATTCAACAATTAAGACACATAGCATTGGGGGCCTAGGAGTGTGTTCAGCCTACTAGAGAGCATTCTGGTTCTTGGGTTAAGGTGCAACAAAAGCCAGAATCTTATGTTGATTTTGTTGCGTGACTAAAGACAGAATTAGAAAGAACTGTTATAGGAGATGATGCTAGAACTCAATTGACAAGAATGCTTGCTTATGAAAATGCTAATTAGGATTGTAGTAGAACTATACTTCCTGTAAAAGAAGCAGGGGATGTGTTTGAGTATATTAAAGCTTGTCGTGATATTGACTCTGAAACTAGAAAAATGCAGATGTTTGCTGAAACTATGGCAGCTATTAATAATAAGGATAGAAATAATATAAGTGTTTGGGATGTGGCATTTTAGGCCATATCAAGAAACAATGTCCTCAGTGAAACAGTAATCAGAAACAAAGAAATGCTCCTGGATGTAAAAAAGGAAATCACTGATCACTAAGAATGTAGATCTAAAATAGATGTGCTTGGAAATCCCATAACTAATTATAACAATGGGAAAATTAGCAATAACTTTCTCCAGCCACAGTTGGGAAACTACTATGGGGGCCACCCATTGGCCCAGGCAAACAACAGTGGGCAACCTACCATCTTCTCCCTCAGACCAATAACCCAATTTACTGCCACAGTGGACTTACTGGCTATAATGGATTTTTGCTTAAGAGCAGGAAAATTACCATCAATAATTCCTACAAGAAATTTGGACCTTTGCCAGAAGGCATTTGGATTATTAGTAGGGCAAGCTAGTCTTACTTCAAAAGGAGTCATAGTACATTTAGGGATTATAGACTCTGATTATATGGGGGAAATTCAGATAGTGATGTCTTCAATAGTAGAGTATAAAATTACTAAAGGGGATAGAATTGCACAATTAATTCTTTTACTATGTATTCCAGTAGGATTCTCTGATGAAAATCATAAGGGAGGATTTGGGAGTACAAATATTAAAAATGTATTTTGGACAGTTAACATAGGGAAAAAAATCTATGAAAAATAAATATTAATCTACAAGGTCGAGGAATGACAGGACTTCTAGATACTGGACCTGATATTACTACCATAAAAGATAGTGAATGGCCGCCTGATTGGCCTACTCAAATTATGCCACGTGAACTCTGAGGAGTCGGAGCTTCTTTTAAAGTATTTAAGAAAAGTGCTAATTGTTTACAATTGATTACTGAAGAAGGACAAATTGCAGTTACTAAACCTTTTGTACTTGCAAGCCCTATTAACATATTTGGAAGAGCTGTTTTAGAACAATGGGGGGCTCATTTAGCTTTTTAATACTTTTGAGATGGAAACTTTTGTTGTAGACCTTGAGCCAAACTGCAACCATTTGGAGGAAGAAGCCTCCACTCTTTGTGTTAAGATTTCAGCTTCCTGAGTTCCTGTGAAAATTACCAAGCCTTCCCCAAAAGCCTACTTTGATCTGTAGATAAGAACAAGGTGTAACCTAAAGATGTGTATCTCAACAAACAGGATTGATGTAACTCCGCCCTGCCTGTGATCTCAACACAGACATTCTTGTAAACATCCGTGAGGCCTGTCACTCAAGAGACCCCCAGCCCCTCTCTCCTCATCAATCAAAACCTCTGGTAGCCATAAAATCCATTTGGCAGCCATAAATCCCATTTGCCCACATACCTTCTTCCTGCCTCCCCTATATATACCTCTGTATGAATAATAATAAATGAAGCCTTGACTGGAGTTTGAAGCAGGGCTTCTTTCTTTGTTCCTGTTTGTTCCCCATCCAGGGTTAGCCTCCCCTCGAGCCTCTGTTGAACCCCGCCAGCCGGGGAAACCTTTGAAAATCTTGTGGAAGTCAGAGGATCCTATTTGGATTGAGCAATGGCCATTAACTAAATTAAAGTCAGAAGCTGCTCATGGACTAGTTCAAGAGCAATTGCAAAAGCAACATATAGAAAAATCTACTTCACCATGCAATTCTCCTGTTTTTGTAATTAAGATGAAGTCTGGTAAATGAAGATTCTTAACAGATTTAAGAGCAGTAAATTCTTCTATGTATCCTATAGGAGCTTTACAACTTGGAATTCCTCAACCTCTATGTCACCAAAGTATTGGCCTTTTATTGTTATTGATTTGCAAGATTGTTCTTTTTACAATACCAGTTCATCCCAATGATAGAAAAATATTTTCTTTCTTTTCACCTGCTATTAATAAATAGGGACCTCACCAGTAATATCAGGGCAAAGTATTACCTTAGGGGATGATAAATTCTCCCACCATGTGTCAATTATATGTAGACCATGCATTGAAAACTACTAGACTTAAATATCCTCACACTTACATGTCCCATTATATGGATGATATTTTATTTGCAGGACCAAACAAAGAGGAATTGGAAACTTTGTTACAGGAATTAACACAAGAATTTAAAAATATGGTTTAGTTATTGCTCCTGAACAAATTCAAAGAGAAGAGGTAGTTAAATATTTAGGATATCAAGTAAATAGACAGATAGTGGTTCCACAGAAAATGAAAATTAGAAAGGATAATCTGAAAACTCTTAATGATTTTCAAAAGCTTTTAGAGGACATTAATTGGTTACATCCTGCTTTAGGAATTCCTACATACCAAGTAGATAATTTATTTAATATTCTTCAAGGGCCTATTGAACTGAATAGCCCTCATCCTTAACAATTGAAGCTGAAAAGGAATTGCAGAAAGTAGAACTAGCTATTAAAAGTAAATTTTAAAATACAATATATATATTTTCTTCTTTTTTGGTTTTTTAATTTTTCGTTTATTCAAGATAGGGTCTCACTCTAGCTCAGGCTGACTTGGAATTCACTATTTAATCTCAGGGTGGCCTTGAACTCATGGGGATCCTCCTACCTTTGCCTCCAGAATGCTGGGATTAAAGGCGTGCACCACCATGCCCAGCTAGAATAGATATTAATAAACCTATAGGATTGCTTTTGTTAAAAATTTTCTAATATACTACTGGAATCCTTATTCAAGATAATTGTCCATTAGAATGGATTTATGCTAGGCATAGATTTGGAAAGACTGTTATGACATATGAAGAAATGTTGGCTATACTTATTCAACAAGGTAGGACAAGGTGTGTTCATCTTTCAGGATTTGCATGTGCTTTTTTAAAATTATACCCATTCCTAAACAAAAATTTGAATATTTGCTAAATAATAGTGAACATTTACAAATTGCTTTAGCTTCTTTTTCTGGAGAAATAAGTTATTATATTCCCCCTGGGAAATTATGTGATTTTTTTTTTCAAGACCACTGAATTTGTTCTAAATGATATTATAGCTAAAAATCCTCTTTCTCATGCTCTTAGTGTTTTTGTTGATGGAACTAAACATAATAAATGTGCATTTTGGACTAATAAATTATATAAAACTTTTAACACTGAATATGGTTCAGCACAGCTAAATGAATTACAAGCTATTATTGAAGTTTTGCATTATTTTACTGAAGATCTTAATATTTAATTCTGCTTATATTGTATAACTATCCTCTTTTATTTGGAAAAATAAAAAATATAAACCTTTAAAGGACAATTTATGTAAGCTCTGGATTCAGTTTTTATTAAACAAAAAGGGGGAATTATGGGTGACCAGGTCTAATAAGGTGACAGTGAAATCCTGTCTTGTGCTCTCTGTTCTGCTAAGCATGGCTGACTTGTGCTCTTGGCATACCAGGCCAGGATGAAGCATACTTCCCCATGGGCAATGGCCTGTTTGGATAAGAATGGAACACAACAGGAGATCACAGCCCTTGTGACCAAGAGTCTTGTTTAGGCATAGTCACATAGTTTATGTCTTGCTTAGGTGTTTTTCTGGAGTACAGAAGGATACTAGTGTGAGAAACAGTGTGTTATAAAAAAAATTATAGAGATGTGAAATCCTTCAGTTGGTGTTTTGAGAACTTTTTATGCTGAAGCAAGTTGAACTTAAATGAACTGTATTCACACTCTGAATGGTTGTAAATATGCTGAAGAAACCCACTTACATGATTTCAGGTGCTTTTCATCCAAATGGCTTGTTGACAATAGTCTGGAATCACAGGTGTTCAGGAGATTATCCCAGTGGCATTCATCCCTGGATATGCATATAATCATTGCACCTGAAACAAGAGATGATCCCCCCAACATGTTTTTCAATTTTTGTTTTTGACCTTGATGTAGAGCTCAGATGCAGAGCCCCAGGGTTGTGTTTTTTCCACCTTAAGGCAAGGTGACACAAGCTGGGAAGAAGGAAATTAGCGATATAAATATTCCCTGTAGCCAGCAATAGTAATAAGGATAGATACACACACACGCATGCATATGTAATCTGTGCATCTACTGGATGTTTAACATTGTATCTGAGCTCAGACTGAGAGCTTTAAGACATGGGGATGATATTTCATTTTATGTTTGTCTTATTTCTTATGATGCTTTCTATCCTCTTCTGCAGATTGGCAGAAACAAACTGCTTTTGGAGAATAAAGAAAAACACAGAAAATGCAGGAAATATGTGGAAGGATTGTAACTTTGAAATTGTGATATCACCAGAGCCTTGGAGAGAAAAAAATTTAAGGAGAGAGTTTTATGGGTAAGTGTCAACTTTGGTTCGTTTTCTCTTTCAAGGTCATGGATAAAGTGTAAGAAGTTGATATGGGTAACACTAGCACTTGGTGGATCCCTTGCTCTTTTCTGCCCAAGCATACCACTTATGAATGAACCAAGATTTATTTTGCCTTTTGCTGAGCAGTATTTTCCCACAGTCAAATGTATCTGATTTTCTTATACTCCAGTGTTCAAATCTAGAATTTGGGGGCACAGTTGCTTTCTATGGTGCTTCACATTACATCTTCCTTCTCCTGAAAAGAAACTCCACTGGCATTTGTTCAAAATGTTTTCAATTTTATTTATTTATTTGAGAATGAAAGATGGAGGGGGGGGGAGAATGGGCCCACCAGGGTATCCATCTATGGCAAAGAAACTCCAGATGTGTGCACCCCCTTGTACATCTGGCTTACGTGGATCCTGGGGAATCAAACCCAGGTCATTTAGCTTTTCCAACAAGTACCTTAACTGCTAAGCCTCTCCCCAGCTCACATTTGTTCAATATTAAGTGGCTTAGACAAAGTGTCCCTTCCAGTATCTGCTCATCTTTCATCCATGAGCATGTAATTCCTAAAGTCTGCCAAAGAGACCAATTTTCTGTCTATTCCTATTCCTGGACAGTCTTTTCACTTAGATACTCATCTCACATATAATATGTGTATGAGATTCCATAATATTTACTTATAACATGTTATATTTTCTATGAGTAGCAAAATATTCTTTCACTAATTTTATGACACAATAATGTCTCATGCTTATTATCCTAGCATTTGGAAGACAGATGTCAGAAGATCAACTTGAGTTCAAACCTGGTTGAGGGTCACAGAGTTCCATGTCAGCCTGCTCTATTGTGAGAATAAATTCAAAATCTGTTTTCAAAAAAAAGGTGGACACATTTGGGAAATAGCTAAGTGGTTAAAGCTGCTGGTTTCCAAAGCCTTCTGGCACAGGTTCAATTCCTCTCCATCCATTTAAAGCCAGATACAAAAGGAGACATAATTTTCTTGATTTGGTTATAAAGACATAGAGTCTGTCATGCCAGAAATGTGCTCAAATCTATAAACAGATATGCCAGCAAATAAATTAATTAATTTAAAGGGTTGTGTGAATACTTAAATGCATGTACTGTCTGTATATTTATTTATTTTGTCTAATGAGATTTTTATTTTCATTTTTATTTACTTATTACAAACAGAGAAAGGAGAGAGATAGAGGGAGAGAAGTGAGAATAGTCATGCCAAGGCTCTAACGACTGCAAACAAACTCCAGATGCTAGTGCCACCATTTGCATCTGGCTTACATGGGACCTAGAGAATAGAACCTGGGTCCTTAGGTTTCACAGGCATGCGCCTTAACTGCTAATCCATCTCTCCAGCCCTCTTCTGGGATTTTTTTTTAAAGGTAGGATCTTTCTTTAGTTCAGGCTGACCTGAAGTTCACTGTGATCTCCAGGTGGGCTTGACCTCATAACGATCCTCTTAAGCCTGCTCCCCCCAAGAGCTGTGTTTAAAAGCATGCTCCATCATTCCCAGGTTGTGAGATTTTTTGTTGTTGTTGTTGTTTTGGTGCTGAGGTCCAAACCCAGGGTCTTGCATTTGCTAGGCAAGCGCTCATCCACTGAGCTAATTCCCCAACCCCTTTGACATTATTTTTAATTGTAGCTTCCATGTATGAAGTAAGTCATGACTTGTACTTTTGTGTCTGGCTCAGTTATTCAGCATAGGAAGAGCTTTGGGTTTCTTTCAAATGATGGGATTTTATCTTTCTTAATGACTGAAGAATAAATTTTGTGCATACACATCTTTATCCATTCATCAGTTAGATGTTAAGATATATTTCATAACCTGCCATTGTGACCAACAAAGCAATGAAAATGATAAAATAAGCATTTCTTATATCTCCTAAGAACACTTCCCTAACGTTTATACTCAGTATTGATATAGCTGCATCTTGGAAGGAACAACAATGCAGTTAACAATAAGGATGGGAAATGCCATTTATACCAAAATGTAATAGGGGTTCATTATCTTACATACTCTTATTGAATACATTGAAAAATACTTCTGTTAAGGTTTTTCATCATTTTTCTATTTCCTGGGTTATGTGACTTTTTTTGAATGTTTATTTTTATTACTAACAAGATGTTTCGTATGGATACATCATGTGTTGGCACCCTCTTTTCCCTCATCCCTGCCCCCATTATGTTGGTACTTGTCTGCAGCGGGGTTGCAGGTATTCCCCATAGGGTTATGTTTTATGCACTGTGGGAGCAGTAGTCAGTAATTTGGGGGTGGAGGGAATGCCTCTTGGCATGATGTCTCTACCTGTGGTACTTTCTGCTCCCTCTTCCACAAAATTCTCTGAGCCATGGTGGGTGAATTTTAAGTCTACTTCAGTGATGAATTCTTAGGATTCTATAGATCTCTGCTTCACTAGGTGTTGAATATCCTCAGGCACTGATTATCTGATTTACCTGGCACTGATTATCAAGAACACATGGAAATAGAACTCTTGATCATCTTCTGGTTTCCTCTGTGGACTCAATTGTGGCTGGGCTGAAGTGTGAGGGGTAGTTTATCTCCTCCAGTCTCACAACCTTCTGAAAAAGAAGAACATATTCTCCAATGGAGAGTGAAGTCAGTATAGTTTAAATAGGATAAGCATTATTTGAGGGAGAATTTGATGTATGTAACTCCTCTTTTAGCCAAAGGCTGGTGAGACCTTGACACTGGAGAACTTAATCTTTGAACCGTAGGATTCTGATCTGGTTCACGATTCCAGCTATGGGTTCTTATTCCCTGAGTGTATTTCTTTGCCAATCAGAAAGCTATTGGTTACCCACTTAGTGCCATTATTGCACTGGTGTGTACATTGTAACAGGGTGTTTACTTCTAGGTAGCTTAGACCTCTGGTTGCTTAGACTGCTTTTGACCATTTTCCTCCAATAGCCCATGTAACAGTTTCCATCACTAGACAGAATGTCTTGGGAGTGGATTTCTTCTGATTTCCAGCCAGGTCTCTCCATTCTCTATGTTAGCAGCATATGGTGTCCTCAGCAATAGGGTCTTTGCTTTTGCCTTAGGCAGGTAATCATGTTCTTTGACAGAAAGCTGTCTTGATTTGGGGACCTCATAGATCTCTGTGATTAAGAGCTCAATGTGGGCAGCAACCAATCTCTAGTTCTGGGAGTTACAGTTCGGAGACAGAAAAATACAAATTTTCTTTTAAGCTTAGGCATCATCCCACCCTAACCAGAGCCCTATGTTTCAGGTTCTCCCCCCTTACTCCTATTGAAGGTTATATCTTTTAGGCTATTGGTAAGGATAAAGGATTCTGTGAAATAAACTCATTGTAGATATAATTGTGTGCTTATTTCCCCCCTCCCTTTCCCCTGTCCCAAACCATGCCATCCCTACTGTCTGGGTCTTGACTTGCCTATCAGGTATGATAGCAATTAGAACAGGTACAGGTTAGGAACCGCAAATAACTCACACTATGCAACATTTATCTTTCTGTAATTGTGTGAGTTTGCTCAGTATGAACTGTTCCACACTTGACCATTTTTCCACAAATTTCATTGTATCATTTGTTCGTACTGCTGAGTAGAATTCCACTGTGGAAATGTAACATAACTTTGTTATCCATTCATCCAATGATGGGCATTGGGGTCAATCCCAGTTCGTAGCTATAATGAATTGAGCAGCTATAAACATGTTTGAGCAAATGTCTCTGTATTGATGCATGGAGCATATTGGATAAATGCCCAGTAAGAGAATAACTGGGTCAGTTGGTAGCTCTATGTTCATCCTTTTCAGGAATCTCCAAAATGATTTCCATTGTGGTTGTACAAGTTTACATTTACACCAACAGTGGATGAGGGTTCCGGTTTCCCCACACCATCTCCAACATTTGTCATTGTTATATTTTTTAAAATCATTTCCATCCTTACTGGAGAAAATGGAGTCTTTTAACTATTATCACCTCTATTTTATGAACCATTATCCTCCACAACATCAATGATAACCAAAAATATTTTTCATTTTGTGTTCTGTATACTGTTGAATGTTCTCTTTGTGTGCAACCATTTATAAAAGTAACCTCATGTGACCCTGCTGGTTTAATACCATAAAACACTGTGTCTTGTAGTCATAGTCAAGTGTTAGGGGAGAGAGTAATTTGTCCAGTTGCATTCTTCTTTGAGTGGTTACCCAGTTTTCACAGCATCATTTAGAGAAAAAGCTGTCCTTCAAAATGTTTTTTGGCATATTACTAAATATTTGAAATTTTGAATTTAGCCTTTCATTATATTCCTTGTCTTACTATGTGAGAAAAGCTGAAACATTATATATTATTCTACTTGAAGAAATTTAAAGTAAAAATATGAATTCCTCATAATCTGAAGCCTTGTAAAATGAATCATGAATGATTAGGCTCCCTTAAATATATGTTTTATCTTGGTATAATTTGAATTTTTTTTTTTTTTTTTTGGTTTTTCAAGGTAGGGTTTCACTCTAGCCCAAGCTTTCCTGGAATTCACTATGTAGTCTCAGGGTAGCCTCGAACTCATGGTGATCCTCCTACCTCTGCCTCCCAAGTGCTGGGGTTAAAGGCATGCGCCACCATGCCCGGCTAATATGAATGTTTTGATCCCGATATATTTCATGTTTTACATTTTTCGAATACTACCTTGTAGCCATATATATTTTTCCTGCATTTTTGCATTTGTTTTGGATGTTTATCTTTGTTAGGTCATGACTTTTTCCTCCTTCAATAATGCCAACATCTAAAATGCATAAACAACATCTGCAGGGACTGCTGTAAAACCAGAACTGTGGGATTCTGCTTCCAGTCATTCTTACTCATAAGGGATGAGGAAGAGCCAGAAGATTCATAATCTACCTGATGGTATGAATGGTGTTGTGAATCTTCTTGCCTCAAGTTCATCACTGGTTTCCATAATCACTCCTTTCTTCCCTGTCATTATATTAGAGTCTGTATTCCAGACTATAATTTATTCTGCTAAGTTAGTTTCCATATCAACTATTTGCCACTGTCCATGAAATGAACATGAAAAAAAGAAAGCATTTGTCCCTCGTTCAAGCATATTTAACATCAGTGCAGAAAAGAGTGATGCTATGGGAAACTAATAAAAATCACAAAACTGAAATAATAGAATTTAAATGAAGACTCTTTGATTTCTGTACAAGTTGACAGGGCATCAACAGGGAAGATGCTAAAAACCTCTCAGCTTAATATCTCTGTGCATACATAATTATTATCTTGTGTAGAGTATAATCGTGCATTATTTATTTAATTAAATTTTATGGAGGAAGGGATATTTATTGAAGCTTACAGATCCAGGGGAAGTTTCACTATGGCAGAAGAATCTGGACTTCTTGCACAGGACCAACAGAGAGAAAAGCCACAGCCAAAAGCTATACATCACTGCATACTTCAGGACCTCCAGCTAGGCACACTTTGCATACCTTTATATTGGAATCTCAAACTCAACCACACCTTAAGGCTGGACCCTAATATCTACCCAGTGACACAGCCTCCAGCCAGGTGGCTGCAGGTCTAAACTACAAGCTAGTAAGACACTGAATATATTGTCGACCATTCAAACTACCAAATTCTGCCCTGGCCCCCAATAGATTGAAAACCATCCCACATTTAAGATAGTGAGTCCTGTAAAATCATACAGATTAAATACTTTGAACATATAAAAGCACAGAGTAAACATTTTCAACTGGTATAAGGCATAACGAGGAGAGACTAGAGCAATGCAAACTCAACCACCATCAAACAATCATCAAACTTCTGCAGTTCAAGTTCAATATAACCAGAGACTGATAGTCTCCAGGTTTTCCAATTCCACCTCTCCAGCTGGGCAGAATAGCCAGGAAAAACTTCCTTCCCAGGCCAACAATGATAGCCCTTTCACAGTCCTGGTATATCCAAAATGTCTTCAGCTCTCTGTGCAAGCCACAAACTATCTTCCAAAGATTCTTCCAGTCTATTAGGGCATCACACCCTGTTTACTGAGTGTTTACTGGAAAAGGAACCTGCTTTTCAAGGTTATGATTTATTTTGTCCCTGAATTAAGAATATGGCTGTGTCCTGCACACCGGGTATTCATTTTGGAAACATAAAAAATGTGTGGAGTGGTCATGAACTGCACATGGTTCCAGTAGCCACTGCTGAGATGCAGCATGAGGCAGGGTGTGCAGCATTTATTTTGTCAGATAGAAACTAAAGCACTCTTAACATCAAAACATTTGATCTGTAGCCAGAAGAAAATTATTTTGTTGAATAAGCTTTCCATTCCTTGGTCTGTGTTTCTTCCCCTTCTGGTATACCCATGATCTTGATGTTTGGATGCTTAAGGGTGTCCCACATTTCATTCATGTTCTGTTCACAGAAATTTTTGAACTTGTTGAAAGTTTTGGACTCACGAACTCTTTCTTCTGTTTTGTCTTCCAGTTCTGAGTTTCTATCTTCCACTTGACTTATTCTGTTCTTAAGAGATTCTATAGAGTTTTGGGCTTCTTCAATTTGGTTCATATTTTCTATGATTTTTTAATGTATAGTTTCCATCCCTCTGTCTAGTTCCCTTTTTATGTCATTTTCCGACTTTCTTAATGCTTCTTGGAGTTCCTCCCTGCATTTCTTTATGTCTTCATTGAACTTAGCTAGCTGGTTATTGAGAACCTCTTTTTTTTTTTCATTCTCCTTCAGATCATTTAACTGTCTTTGGAGTCCTTCCTGGTTCTTTTCTATTAGGTCCAATCTAGCAAGGATAACATTCATACAATTGTTGGCTCTTTGTTGAGTTTCTGAGTGTTGTGCTATTTGCTTGGCCAGGGTTGCATAGCTTGTCTCTTCATTTTGGGGTTCTGATTCTGTTGTCTCTTCTATGCTTTGATTTGAGATGTCCATTGTAGGACTGGATAGTCTAGCTGGATTCACTTGCATCTGGTTTTTCATGCTATTCCTTTTTCGCTGTAGTTTGCCCATCGCAATGGTTCAGAAACCTTGTGTATGAAATACTAACCTGCTGCACTGAGGTGGGGTGGGGCACAGTGGTGATTATCAGGGCAGTGGTCACTGGAGTTATGGTAGGCTGGGGTGGGGAATACTGGCCTGCTGGCCTGTGTTCTTTATGGAGGTGAGAGGGGTGGGGGACCACCACCACCCTATTTGGGATCAGGCAGTGTGGGGCGGGATCACTAGCCTACTAACCTGGATCCCTGATCTGCCCTGGGAGTGGGAGTGGTGGCACCTGATTGCTGATGGGGCTTAGGAAGGTTAGGGGGACACCTGACCAGTGATGGGGATGTGGCTAGTGAGGGAGGGGTCTGACTGGTCAGTCAGACCATCAGGGTCTGCTGCGCCTCTGGGAAGGTAACCCTGGACTCTGGCCAGTGATGACAGGTGTCTGCCAGTCAGTCAGACCGGCAGGGTCTGCTGCGCCTCCAGATCAGGTAGCACCGGGCTCTGGCAGGTGATGGAGGGCGTTTGCTGGTGAGTCAGTCCGGGGTTCGCGGCAACTCCGTGCGGGTCATGGTGGGCTCTGGCTGGTAATGGATATTCTAAAAGCTACAAGCAAATAACCTATATACAATAATTAAGCAAATTTAGATGCAGTAAACATCACTTCAGCCATGAGAGGTTAATATAAGGGGATGAGAACAAGGCAGAGGACCAAAGAAAACATATAGTATGAAAGCAGAAAAACTATCTTTTGACTAGTAGGTGTAAAGAGGGAAGATTAAAAAAGTAGGGAAGGGGGCTGGAGAGATGGCTTAGCGGCTAAGGCGCCTGCCTGCTAAGCCTAAGAACGCTGGTTCCAATGTCCAATGGTTCCAATCTCCAGGTCCCACGTTTAGCCAGATGCAAAGTGAGGCAAGGGCGCAATGCCGCACTTGCCCACAAGGGGGCTCACACATCTGGATTTCATTCACAGCAGCTAAGACTGCTGGCGTGCCCATCTCTGTCTCCCTTTTCCTCTCTATCTCTCTCTGTCTCTCTCTCCAAAAATAAGTAAATAATAATAAAACAAATTTTAAAAAAAGAAGGGAAGGAAGGGAAACAAAGTTTGTTTAAAACACCACAGTGAAATAATCTTCGGAACTCATTAAAAGATAAATCCCCATGTCAACAAGATCTCTGAATATTTATTGTCTTAATTCTCCAATCAAAAGACTCAAAGTAGAAGATTGGATCAGAAAAGAGGAATATTTCTTCATCTCTACAAAACTTCATCTTACCATTAAAGAAATGCTATTTTTGAGGAAATAGGTGGAAATATTTTCTAAGTATGACTTTTTATGTTGATTATCAACTTGACAACAGGGATCTTCTGGATTAAATTAGCTCTGGGCAGCATTCCTGTGAGATTATGTTGCTTAGATAATTGAAGTGGGAATATCCAACATAACTGTGGCCAGCATCATTCCCGGGCAGACATTCTTTACAATATAAGAGTGAGAGAGCTGGATGCACATGCAAAATCTTCACTAGGCTCTGCTGCCTCCTTATTGCCCAAAAGAGACTAGTCCCAGTTGTCATGCCATCCCTGCCAATATTCCTTAGTATTTTTTTCTATTATTTAAGATTAACAGGAAGGGTAATCTGAAATATAATACTTCCTCCTTTAACCTGATTTTAATTTTTATTTATTTTTTATTTTATCTTAGTTTATTATTTTAGAGAGAGAGATAGAAAGCAACACAAGCAGAGAGAGAATTGGCCCACTAGGGCCTGAAACACTGTACTTGAATTCCAGATGCTTGCACGAGCTGGTGAGCATGACCTTGCAATTGTCTCACCTTTGTGATTCTGCCTTATGGAGGATCTTTAGAAGTGAACATGGGTCCTTAGGCTTAACAGGCAAGCGCCTTTTGGCTTTGCCATCTCTCCAGCCGTAACTTGATTTTTGTCAGCTATTTTGTCACAGCAAAGAGAAGTTACCTAATACAAGATGCATATGGAATCTCAAAAATGATAGAACACCCTTCAAACTCCTGATCAAATAGAGTTGCCACCATAACTAAAAGAGATATTCATGACTTCAAAGGAAAAATAGGAGACAAATTTTGCTAAAAGTAGATAGGACTGACTGCATATTCAGCATTAATCAGGGCATGGCCTTAGTCAGTCCAGTATGGTATGTAAGAAATTACCATATACAAGGAGTTTATAATGGGATTTCTGCATAAATATGGTGTCCTGTGTTCAAATCCACAGCCCTCAGATATAATCTTACCATAGTTATGTGTATGTATAATTACAATACTCGATGAGTTTGAAATAGCAGATTTCCTAGAGATTGCTTGCTTGTTAGTATCGCCAAATTGGTGAGTTGCAAGTCATCAAAATAATCACATTTAACATAATTGAGAAAAACAACTGACATTGACTTATGCTGTGCACACTCAAATAAGCATGTGCCCTCTTCCACATATTCACACATATAATGTGGTCTCTCACAAACATGCAGATGAATATTACCCACATATACACCAAAATACCATGATTTAGATTACTGCATCTTTTCTTGTTCATTTCTTACAATGAGAAATTTTAGGATCAAGATAGGAGCAGATTTATTGTGTGGTACAGGTCTATTTTCAAGTTCATGGATCACGTAAAATCTTTTCACCAGATCCTCAATTTGGAAATATGAAACTAACTCTTTAGATATTTTACAACAACATAAATACATTTATGAATGGTTTCCATTATAAAATTTAAAAAATACCTAGTTGATCATTATGTCACATGGCTTTGTACCCTCACAGCAAGGTGAATGGTTACATGAGAATTTCAGGAGAAAGGATCATGGATCACATGTACTGCATGTCCACTCTCTTTGTTTAAAGAGTTTTCCTCTTTGAAGTCTTGTCCATAATCATCACTATGTTTCCTTTCAGTTTGCCTTTCAAAAAATATCATTATATTCTGACACTGATTTTTGCCTCTGAGGAAATCAACAGGAATCCCAAGCTTTTACCCAACATGTCCATGGGAATTAAGTTTCTTGATTCTGAGTGTGATGATTCAGATAAAATTATCCCTATTCTAAGTTGGATAGCAAAAAAACATTACTGGCTTCCTAATTATAGGTGTAGACGACATCCATGTTCTGTACGACTTACAGGACCAACCTGGGCAGCAAGTAGCAAATTTGGGACATTTCTGCAGCTCTTTGAATTTGCACAGGTGAGATTTTGTGATATACAGACTATAAATCCTGCCCCCCTTATTACCATTCTCATGTGCTTGGACATATTTTCAAGTAGGGGACTTGATTTATGCATGGTTTGTCAAATGCACTTCAAAGAGATAATGATCAGTGATTTTGTGGAGTATAAACACTTTGTTTTTAAGAATTAATCGGAGGACCAGGTGTGGGAGCATACCCAGCACTCAGGAGATAGAGGTAGGAGGATAGCTGTGAATTCAAGGCCACCCTGAGACTACATAGTTAATTCCAGGTCAGCCTGGCATAGAGTGAGACCCTACCTCAAAAAAAAAAAAAAAAGAAAAAAAGAATTGATAGTAGGAAGTGGAGAAACATACAAATAGATTTCCTAAAACACTTATACTACTTAGTAATTTTCCAGAAGCTTATGGATAGTGAAATGTGACTAATAATGGGGTGACATTCATTTTTCTCACCAGTCTTCCCCAGTGGTGATTAACAATTCAGATCTTACATTGAGTTTTCTTCCAATCCCATTCCTCATGTTGATTTCTATGTTCTTTCTCCTTTAGATTCACTATGGTCCATTTCATCCTATCCTGAGTGACCATTATCAATATCCTAATCTGTATCAGATTGCACCCAAGGACACAAGACTGCCTTTTGCCATAGTCTCCTTAATGCTTCATTTCAACTGGACTTGGGTGGGTTTGGTCATCTCTGATGATGACCAAGGTATTCAATTCCTCTCAGAATTGAGAGAAAAGATGCAAGAAAATGAAGTCTGTTTAGCCTTTGTGAATGCAATCCCATTAACCTTGGAGTTATACAATACAAAGGCTGAGATATATTATAAACAAATTGTGACATCATTGGCAAATGTTGTGATCATTTATGGTGAGATGAATTCTACACTAGAAGTGAGCTTTAGGAGATGGGCATATTTAGGCATCCAGAGGATCTGGGTCACTACTTCACAGTGGGATGTCGTCACAAATATGAGAAGAGACTTCATTCTTGACTTATTCCATGGGGATTTTATTTTTACTAACCACCATCGCAAGATTCCCAATTTTAAAAAATTTATTCAGACAATGAACACTTCCATATATCCAGTAGACATTTCTTTGATGAGGTCAGAATGGATGTACTTTAATTGTTCCAACATTGAATCTAAATGTAGAACACAGAGTAAGTGTTCATCCAGCACCTCATTAGAATGGTATGCAGATCAATTATTTGACATTGCCATGAATGATGAGAATTACAATCTATACAATGCCGTGTATGCTTTGGCACATACCTACCATAATTTTTTTTTTCAACAGATAGATATACAGCCAATGATATATCAACACTTAGTTGACTGCCCCAAGGTATGTAATGTCATCAACATTATCTTCTAAGTGGTTCCATGCATTTTTAAACCCTGGTGCTAAGGAATATTTTTCTCACTTATGATATCTCTATATTGGTTCACTTCCTAGGAAATAAATCTAGCTGTGAGACTTTTGGTTGCATTTTGGGGGAAATACCTGACAGAAGAAATTATATGCAGAATGTTTTCATTATAGTTCAAGAGTAGAATCCATCATGATGATGACAATATGGAATCAGGTGTATGAAAAAAAAATTCATGACATACACAGTCTGAAAGCATAGAGTGATGAATATATGCGGTCAGCTAGCTTTCCCTGATTATAGACCTTGGCCCATCAAATAGTGCCACATGCATTCAGTGTGAGTTGTCCCAGTTAAATTAGCTAACCTAGAAATTCTTTAGAGACATGTTGATAGATTTGTGTCCATGGTAATTCTAACTCGAGTCAAGTAGTCACCCATCAGAAACCATCACTGTGTGTATACATGTACAAGACAGTGAAAGTAATGACATCAGCTTTGAGAGAAGTTTTATATGACAGATGATCCTGATATGATGCCCAACTGTTTTAAGTATTAGCTATGTAATCCCAGATATTTTGTCATGAAGTGTTTGATTATCTAGATGTGATCTTGCTTTTCCCATGCCAAAGTATCCTGATCATTTTGATTGACAGGACACAAAAGTTGTCAAATAATTCTGCATGACTGTAAGAACTGAAGATCTTAATATTTAATTAATGTTCTTTTGATTTTCATAAATATAATGGATTTACAGGATTATTGCACACTAGCCTCACATAATATTTGGTGATGATTTTGATTCTAGCTGTTTCTCTAATAAGAAACTTACAAAAATATAGTAATATTTAATTTATCTGTAGAATTTCATTGATTTCACTCTATTGGGTATATGTAATACATTTTCCTGCTTAGGGATGAGTTGCAAAGCACAAGGCTATAACCCACAGCACATGTTATGTCTAGATGTATGTACATTCTTAATATATGCATCTCTTTTAGTTTTACTGCTCTCTGAAGAACACACAATTCATTAACCCTGTTGGAGACCTAGTGACTATCAACGAGAAAACAAAATTTGATGCACGCTATGATATTCTCCACATTTGGAATTTTCCACAAGGTCTTGGACTAAAGGTGAAAATAGGACAGTTTTATCCATATTTGCCCCTTGGTCAGCAATTGTATTTGTCTGATGAGACAATAGAGTGGGCCACCGGGAGTAGGCAGGTATGTTGTACTTAAGTTTAATGCTTTACCCTAGATATAAAATGCAAAAATCACTGGGTCATGGGCATCCCATGTTATTTGGTCAAATGTATCATATTATATAGGATTCTTTTTGCAGTGTCCTAGATTTTCTTTCTGTCTTTTGACAACAAAATGTTTTATCATAATCTCCATATGAACCAGGCATAGTGGCACATGCCTTTAATCCCTGCACTTGAGAGACAGAAGTAGAAGAACTGCTGTGAGTTTTTGGCCACCCTGAGACTACATAGTGAATTCCAGGTCAGCCTGAGCTAGAGTGAAACCCTATCTTGAAAATCAATCAATCAATCAATCAATCAATAAGAAAAAAAAGAAATAAATATAAATGAAAATCTCCATGCATATGACACCATACAGTGTTCTAAATGGAGTGTAACATTTTCAATTATATTGTAGATGTGGAAAATAATAAGTTTGTTAATCATGCATATGTTAACATACACTTATGAATGGAGTAGATGAAATTCCTACCTGTTACAAGCACATTTCTGCTTTTCCTCAGATTCCCACCTCTGTGTGCAGTGAGACTTGCAGGCCTGGTTTCAGGAAGTTTCAACAGGAGGAAAAGTCAGCCTGCTGCTTTGATTGTTCCCCTTGCCCAGAAAATGAGGTTTCTAACAAAACAGGTAAGTTGATGCCTTAGGTAGAAATTCTTCAGTTTGATTTTGTTTCTACACCCATACTGGGAACTGGTTTGGGCCTCAAGAGGACCTGAAGTGATAGATAATATCTCTTTCTTTCTTAATGTAATTGCTTGTTTGAAAGGGTAAATTCTCCCGACCATGAAAAGAACACTCACTTTCCTCCATAAACCTGATTTTTATTACCTAGATCCATTGTAGATATAAATTCCCTCTCAAAAAAAAACTGTATGAGATCCAATAATTATTGAATATATTATCCCATTTAGGGCATGTCACACCTGATATTTTCTTCACATACATGTAAGCTTCTTTGAGATTAAAAGGAGAAATCTTCCACATCTTTATCTTCCCAGTACCTAGTAGGTTACTGGCAGAGAAAATGCTCATATATGTCATGTTTTGGCTTTAGAAATGTGTAATTTTGCAAATAGTTTCAATGTAAGAATAATATCTATTGAATATATACAAAATAATTTAGAAAGAAAAAATAATTTTAAGACTATAGACAATAGCATATCATAAACATTAAAACCCTGTTTCAAGAAACCTAAATATTCTGACTAAAATGTGACAAATGTTGTTTTACATGTATACTTAAGCATTTAAGGAGGTAATGGGAAATGTTCAGAGATCAAAAATAAAATAAAATGAATAATGTATTTCTGGGATGTCAAGAAAACTAGACTGAACATAGGTGATCAATGGGTGTTATTTTATGTTGCCCTATGATTTACAGGATTGAATCAAAAACAACATATGGAGGTAGGATGTTAAAGTAGTTCCTAAAGGCTGTAATAAATGTGATCAAGCTATTTAAATACTAATATAAATATAAATACTTCTATATTTTCATCATAGAGCCTGCAATGTGCTCTCATACCCAGAACACATTTCCAGTGTATCAGAACCCAAAGTGTGGGGGGATGTTGATAGATGAAGTAAAAAAAAGTATTAAGATTAACGAAAATTTTTTGTTATGTACCCACTGGATAATGTCATAAGATAGAATTAAAATAATATTATTAGAATGGAAATAAAAATGTATTTATTCACATAATACCATAATATACAATTCAAAATTATTAGTTAAACACAAATTTTAGTGGTGATGGATAAGTTCAATATTAACACAATAGTTTTTTTATTTATACATGCTATCTATATGATATGTAGCAAATAAGGTAGAATTTATGGCCTGGTCTTAACATATAGATTAAATATGACACACCTACACAATTCCTATAATTGTGTGTACATAAATTTAGAAAGCATGATTAAGAAGAGATTAGTTATAAATGGAAAAATGTACCTTGATGGAAATACTCAATATAACATACCATATAATTATTTTAATCCTATTTGATGATTCACTGTAACCACAATCAAAATTATAAAACACTGTGATCAAAAGTAGAACTTAGAGGTGGGATGAATTTTTCCCCACTTCTCTATGATGTATGTGTTCATTCTTTTCAAAGTTGGCAAATTATCTTGTTCATAATCCTTTCTCAATAAATTCGTGACCAAATTCTGCTAAAACATATACCAAGGATTATTGAGGTAGAATTTGGAGATATAGGTAAATGATATGTCCTTTCAAAATTAGTATATTGATATTTAAGCAATAGTGATGGTAGTGTTAATTATATCTAGGGCTCTCCAATTCCATTACAGTTTTTTAAAAACAAGTTTGTAAACAATTATATGTACCTACTGCTATCAATGGACAAAGTCATATGGTATCAACTTGATACAGACAGATAGACTTCATACAACACAGAAGTATAGTGTGAGGAAACAATGAAAGTATATTGTCTAAATTTATGGATATTGTCAAAAATAGGGTTTTATAAAGACATGTACCTCTCTGATCTTGGATAGCACTTGTACCAAATTCTGACATAGAATGTTTTTTGAAGCAAGACAGATAGACTGGCCTTTGTTTTCTTTTAATTAAGGAGAGCAATAGATAGAGAGACAGAGAGAGAAGGAGACATAATTGGCAGGTCAGGGCATCAAGCGACTGCAATCAAATTTCAGGCTCATGTGCCACCTCATGTGCATGTGTGAGCTTGTGCATGGGTAACCTTGTGTATCTGATTTATGTGGATCTGGCAGATCAATCATGGGTCCTTGGGCTTCACAGCAAGTGCCTTAAGTTCTAAGCCATCTCTCCATCCGTAGAAATGTTAAGAAATACCTCGTCTAAGCTATGTTATTATATAATTCTTGTACACTACAATGAATTTATTCTTTTACTATTAATAAAGGATTAGATGAATGTATGAGGTAAATGGAGTGAATAAAATACAGTTTTGTTAGACTGGAGAGATGGCACAGCAGTTAAGGTTCATGCCTGCAAAACATAACCATACCAGTTTAATTTCCCAGTACATAAAGCCAGATGTCCAAAATGGCACATACAAATGGAGTTTGTTAGCAGTGGCTGGAGTTTCAGGCATACCCATTCTTCTTCTGCCTCTCTGCATGTCCCCTTTACTTGAAAACAAATCATTAAAAATATTTATAAAAACATCTTTGCTTGTCTAACCATTATATGATGGTCTTTATTAATCAGGAATCATGGCCATTGAGCAATCTGCCTTAATTTTTGTCAATAGGAACAAGGAATACAAACATGGTTCATCTCTAAAACACTTTTTTGTACTGTGCTGTGACTAAGAAGGAAATACACTTTCCTGATGATAGTGTGCTTTGTCTGCCAGATATGGATCAATGTGTGAAATGCTCAGTTGATCAGTATGCCAACATAGAGCAAACTCACTGTCTCAAAACAACTGTGACATTTCTGGCTTATGAAGACCCTTTGGGGATGGCTCTGGCTTCCTTAGCCCTGGGCTTCTCTGCACTGACTGCTCTTATTCTTGGGGTTTTTCTGAAGCACCAAGACACACCGATTGTGAAGGCCAATAATCGAACAAACAGCTACATCCTGCTCATCTCCCTCAAGTTTTGTTTTCTCTGTTCGTTCCTCTTCATTGGACATCCCAACACAGCCAAGTGCATCCTGCAGCAGATCACGTTTGCAGTTCTGTTCACTGTGGCTGTGTCCACCATCTTGGCCAAAACAATTACTGTGGTTCTGGCCTTCAAGGTCACTGCTCCAGGAAGAAAGATGAAGGGGCTGCTGGTCTCAGGAGGAACTAACTTCATCATTCCCATCTGTACCTTGATCCAACTTGTTCTCTGTGGAATCTGGCTGGGAACCTCCCCTCCCTTTGTTGACACTGATGCACACTCAGAACATGGTCACGTCATCATTCTGTGCAAAAAAGGTTCAGTCACTGCCTTCTACTGTGTCCTGGGATACCTGGGATCTCTGGCTGTAGGGAGCTTCACTGTGGCTTTCCTGGCCCAAAACCTGCCTGACACATTCAATGAAGCCAAGTTCCTGACCTTCAGCATGCTGGTGTTCTGCAGTGTCTGGGTCACCTTCCTCCCTGTCTACCATAGCACCAAGGGGAAGGCCATGGTGATAGTGGAGGTCTTATCTATCTTGGCCTCCAGTGCAGGGTTGCTAGGTTGCATCTTTTTCCCCAAGTGCTACATCATTTTATTAAGATCCAGGAGAAATTCCCTTCAGAGGATTAAGAAGAAAACATATTCTCCAACCAATTGATTGTTAAATTTTAACTCATATGTATTGATTTAATGCATATCCTGAAGAAACCCTTACACTATTGTAACCAATAAATAATAAAAAGTGGTAAGATATTTGTTTATGTGTACAATTCTTATTTGTTCTCTAACAATGCTTATCAGCTTCTTCACACAGTCTTCAGGCCAGGTTCCATTACCCAGCACCTACAGAAAGCTGGTGTCACAAAGTGGCATATGCCTCTGGAGTCTGACAGCAATAGTAAGGATAATCATTTTCTCACGTCTCTCTCAAAATATTAAATCCATTTAGAAAAAAACCCACTGTGTATTATGCTGCTATCAGTCTTGAAAACATGAAATGTGTCTCATCCATTCTTCATATTGTTCAATGGAAACCTGCTATAGACTATTGTTGACCAGAACAAATGTCTTTGGGCCTGACTAAAACCTTTGCAGGTGAGTGCTCAAAGACTATTCAGAGACACAGTGAGGGTATGATTAAGAGATAGAAGAATATTACCCTTTGGAAGAAGTAAAGTCCAATATACATTTTCAATATACATTAAGGTTATCAAAGTGCCTGGAATCCAATGGAGAATGTGAGGAATGATAAATAAAGCTAAGATTGTGCAGACCATGGAAGGTCCTTTTCCATTATGTGAGAGAAAAAAGCAACACTATTGAGAAACTGACACTTTTGAAAATGAATTTGTTTTTGCAATGATATTATTTAACACATTTGTATATTAGTGGACTGCATATCATGAAAACTTTGGTATTTATAAAACCGCTCATGAAAGAACTCTTGGTGGTTCTTATTTAAAAGTTTATAAAAGTAGGAATCAATTGTTTGTGTATCATTTTAAGTAGTGTAACTTTTGCTATCACTTGTCTAGTGATGGCTTTTGTCTCTCAAGGATTCAACTCTCTGGGACTGACTTCTCAGTGTTGCAGTGTTGAAGAAGTGTGATGCAGAGTAGGTCCCTAGTACACCTTCATTGCTTGCCCTCTCTCTCTTTTTTTTTTTAACTATTTTTATTTTTATTTATTTATTTGACAGTGAAAAGAGAGAGAGAGGGACAATGAATGGGCTCATTAGGGCCTCAAGCCATTGCAAACAAACTCCAGAGACATGTGCCACCTTGTGAATTTGGTCAACATGAGTACTAGGGAATGGAACCTGATTCCTTTGGCTTTTCAGGCAAAAGTGTTAACCACTAAGCCATCCCTCAGCCCTCTTTCTTTTTAAATAACTTTGTTTTATTTTATTTTATTTTTCTCTCTCTCTCTCTCTCTCTGTGTGTGTGTGTGTGTGTGTGTGTGTGTGTGTGTGTGTGTGTGTTCATGTGTGTATGAGAGAGAATAAGGGAAAGATCGGGAATGCCAGGGCCTTCAGCCACTGCAAATAAACTCCACATGCATGTGCTACCTGGTGCAACTGGCTTATGTAGGTTCTGGGGAATTAAACTTGGGCCTTGGGCTTTGCAAGCAAGTGCTCTAACTGCTAAGCAATCTCTCCACCTCTGATTGTCCCTTTCTTGATGGTAGACTTCTTTTGTCCATTCTTTTCTGTCCTTAAACATACTACTCCCCATTGTGATACCATTCATGGTCACACATCACATTCAAGGCACCATGCCAAAAGTATGAAATTCTACTCAGATATTTTCATCTGAAATTTACTAGCCAAAGTCACATAAAATAGAACTTGAATGTGAGGGAAGGGATTTATCCTTTCACAGGAGCACAGAATTCAGCACCTGGGAACTTGAAACAGAATATCCATTGTTTACATCAATAGTCATTTGATGAGTTTGTAAAGGGAAAATGCAGAGAGTGCCTGCATAAGTTCTGTAGCAGAGAAAGTGTTGTTCATGGTCCATATGTAAGACAGCCAGGAATGAGAAATAATCCTAAGAAATAATCCAAGAGGAAGAGATAAGTCTTGGCATTGATGTCAGCTTCCTGGTAAAACTAAGATGATGATTTAACATATCACCCTGTTTTTCACCTAATGTTCTTCTTTGACTTTCCTGAGGGAATATATCAGTATTTTGTTCTCATGAAACAGGAACTGAAATAAAGCCTAAATGTCTTCCTGGATAATACAGTTTAGAGAAATGTAAGTAATAGTGGACAATGGAGTAGACCTTCAGAAGGTTGCTTTGTTTGCTTGTTTTTCAAAGTAGCATGTCCCACTAGCCCAGGCTGATCTGGAATTCACTATGTATTCTAAGGGTGGCCTCAAACTCATGGCGATCCTCCTACCTCTGCCTTTCAAGTGCTGGGACTAAAGGCTAGAACCACCATGTCCACCTAATAGTTTTATTTATGATTGTTGTTAGCTGGTGTGACACCCAGAGTTCTATCCCATTCAAGCAAAACTAATAAAAAAGATGCAAACATTTATCCATTGCTGGTTTATAAAACTGTATATAGATTTGACGTAGGCTGCTTCTCCTTTATGAGAAAGATTAGGGACTACATCCGCCAAACTATGATAAAATAGTAAAAAGAAACATTAATAAATAAAGTCTCAAAGTAAATAGTGTAACACATTGTTCTGTACAATAGGTATGCAATATTATATTTAGTCATTTAAAATTTGCTAAACTACACACAACACAATTCTCATCTTGTTGGTGACTGAGTGCACATTTCAGGGACCTTAGCTATACTGATCCCCGTCCAGAAATATTTCTTCTTCTGCAACTGATTCTCTGCTCACTCAAAGCAATTAAATTGCCTGATCCTTCCTCAAAAACATGAATATGATTATTTTAGTCCACCAAATCAACATCATAATGTTAGAGTGCCTATTTTTAGTTTATGTGATTTGAATTTATTGGACTGTGGCTCTTATTTGATTAGGCAACTATGAAAATATCTGTTACTATATTCTCAGCAGCTACTTGCAAAATTTTGTGTAAATTAAGTATAGTATATTTATTTGTAAAGGGTCAGATTTATAATCACATGATCTGTGAGGCTGCTATGACACTCCAAGGCTATAGTGTGAAAATAGCCACAAGTGATACATAGTGTTTAGACACTTTTTGAACAAATCTCTAGTGGGCATAGTACTATAATCATTTGGATTTAAATAGCATTCACATGCTATTAATTATTTGAATTTCAGATTTTTTTCACATGTGAATGTATAGAATCTTACAATAGTGATTGGAGACTTTAGTTTAATAACCTGTTATTTATCTTATAAACAACTAAAATTAGAACATATAGCATCCTAAAATGCCATAAAAACAAGAAACAAGAGAGAAACAGTGAGAGAATAGGTGCACAGGAGGTTCTAGACACTGTAAACTAATTCCAGATGTTTGGGACACTTTGTGCATCTGGCTTTATGCAGGTAGTGGAGAATCAAACTAGTGTGGTTAGGTTTTGTAAGCAAAATCCTTAACCAGTGAGTGATCTCTGCAGCCCAGAAGTTTTCAATTAATAATCTATGGCATCTAGAAGCAGCTTTATCAAGCCAGGACATGACCCTTAAAACAAATTCTTATTTTAAAATTTGTATTTTAAATGGGCTCATCAAGTAGTAGGTTTCCAAATGACTTGTTCATATATCTCCAGTTTTAACATCCTACATTCTAATATGTAAAGAAATCAAGATGGAACTGGGTTCAAATCTTCCTCCTTACTAACTAGTTGTCTTTTTGAGAGAAGGTGCTGTGCAAGCTATAGATAGAGTAAGTCATCAACAGCCCTACCTGTCTGTGTCCTCCACCATTGACCTTTCAGTCATGATGTGCCCATAGGTATAATAGTGGCATGACTGTTATGAGAGTATCTAACTGCTTTCTGATTGGATTTGTACAATGCTAGCATCTCTAGATTCAAATCATCACAAAAACAAGACAAACAGAGCAACCATCTTTCGTCTGACCACATGTTTTTTTTTTTTTCCCCAAATTGGCTGACTCTTAATTTGAGACCTTGATTTTCACTTTAAGGATATGCATTCACCCACACAATCCACCTGGGTTTGGGCACAGTCTCGCTGTACTGACTTGTCAGTCCTCTCATCTGACCTACAAGATGCTGAAAGGGAATGGGGCTTGTGCAGAGGACCTACCTTGAGTGTATTATGCATGCAGCTACTTGTACTGGGACTTCTAGACCACTTCTTTCTAATAAGGGTCCCATCTGGTCATTTGTGCTAGGTGTGCTGGACACACTTCTTCTCCCAAGAGTTCCCAGAGTTTGTTGTGTTCAGGGTGCTCGACTTTTTCCTGACTGTGCAAATCCAGATCTGATCTTGTGGCCAAGATCTATCTACCTGGATTTATATACCAACCAGACCTTTAGGATCTACTATACTGGGACCCACATTTTCTCTGGCAGTACTAGCTCCTGATTCAATGGAACAAATCGACTTATCCACTAGTAGTTCCTAGCTCCCAATTTTAACAGACCATGCTTTCCTCATACTCCAAGTCCCACCGAGAATATAACATCACGTATTGATGGGTATCCTGAGACCTGTCGTGATTCTGAGCTGTACCTTCCACCTTTGCCAACTCTAGGTTGATAACTGATACCACTGAAATCCTGGAGGTCACAGTTGTCACTATTACCATTAAAATCTGTTCAATTCGGAACTTAATCTCATCTAAAGTAGGAGTTCAGAACATTCAATGATCTGGTTGAGTTGTACGGCCATGTAATAAAGTCTTCATTTGTTCTTCCTTTGTAGTCTTCATGTCTATTTTATTCATGAAGTGAAAACAAGAACAAAGGAGACTTGGCTTATAACCACAGTGGTAGTAATTTGCCTTGCATGCTGATTCACAGAGGGCTCATATTCAGAAAGAGGTTTTAGTAAAAATTTATTTTGGCCGTGTGTGGTGGCTTATGCTTTTAATCCCAGCACTTGGGAGGCAGAGGTAGGAGGATCACTGTGAGTTCAAGGCCACCGTGAGACTATGTAGTGAATTCCAGGTCAGCCTGAGCTAGAGTGAAACCCTACCTCAAAACACCAAAAAAAAATTTATTTTGAAAATGTGCACAGAGCCAAAATGCATTATTAAAGATGCCCAAATGTTATCTTATAATGAAACATTTAAAAAATGATTTATTTATTTGTGAGGAGCAAGAAAGCGAGAGAGGGCCAGAGTCTTTTGCCACTATGAACAGAACTGCACATGCATTCTATATTAGTCAGGTTTCTCTAGAGGAACAGAACTGCTGGAATGAATTATATTTAAAAAAAGGAATTTATTGGTTTAGCTTATGGTAGTCCAATCACAGTTGCAGGACCGAGAATCAAGGAATCCGGCAGCTGCTCAGTCCACATGGCCAGATGCCTCAGCAGTCCCCATCCAGCACTGAAGGTCTATAGAGTTTCTGTGGAGCTGCTGGATTTCAATCCACATAGGTCTTCAGTTAACACTGGTCTTCAGTCCACACTGGAAGGCAGCAAACAGCTCCATCAGCCACATGGAAGGAAGGGGTTCTTTTCACCCAGAGCTTCCTTTATACAGTTCCCATCTGAGAGGGCCATCAACTCTGGGGTAAGGACTTCCTTCTTCGGTTACTCCTCCCTGGAAGTAAACTCACAGACCCACCTGAAAGGAATTTCTGTGGATTACTAAACAGATCAAGTTGACAACACCTTAACCATCACAAGTCCATCCCTTGTCAACTTGACACCTAACCATATCTCCTTACATCACACTTAATTTCCAAATGAAAACAGTAACAAGCTCATAATTCCACCTAACATGGTATAACTATCCCACATACAAGTGGAAATGCAAAATCTTCCCCCCAACACAAAGCAAGGTTCCTTGAGGAATGCTTAGTCTCTAATATAATAGGTCAAATATAAATTCAACAAAGTTAGCTAGTGATATAATCTTAATATTGGTATAGATATGTACAAACACTCTGTATTAATGTAGGACAGAAACTTTGCAATTACCGTCCTCATTTTTATAACTGGTCCCGTGGTCTTAGTTAGTGGAAGTCCATATTGTTGGGCCCATGCATAACCTGCATCCCTGCCACCATGGCCACTTTGTTCATGGGCCCATTGGGCAATGACAGGGGTAGATGAGGAAAGAGGTTGACCACTATCCACACAGAATGGTTCAGCTTATCTACTTGATTATTAAAGTCATACTCTGATGAGGTCAGCTTCTGATGTGCATTAACATGGGACACAAGCATCTTTTTATCCTTTGCCCATTCATAGATCTCTATCCACATACTCCTTCCCCAAATGTCCTTCTCACCATTTTTTTCCAATTGGGCTCCTACCAAGTCCCAGACAATCCAGCCAAACCATTGCCCACAGTCCATGAATCAGTGTATAACCACACATCTGTCCACTTTTCCTTTTAAGCAAAATGCAAAACCATGTGTACTGCCCATAGTTCTGCCCACTGGGAAGATTTCCCTTCACCACAGTCCTTCAGAGTTGTCCCAGAAAGGGGCTGTCATGCTGTAGCTGTCCACTTCTGGGAGGTGAGCACATAATGTGGTGAAAAATCTGTAAACCATGCTCTAGTCTTCTCCTCCTCAGTCAATTGATCATAGGGCACACCCCATGATGCCATGGTGCATTTTTGGGTACAGAAGGCTTTTAAGAGTAGTAGCAACTACAAGCATATGGGAAGCCTCGTCATGTAACTTACTTGTGCCTTCAGGACCTGCTTGAGCCCGATCACAGATATACAACTTCCACTTGATGATGGACTTCTGCTGTGCATCTCCAACTTTATGGCCTGGTGGGTCAGATAACACCCAGCTCATAATGGGCAGCTCAGGTCCCATAGTAACTTGATGGCCCATTGTTAAGCATTCAGTTTCCACTAAGGCCCAATAGCAGGCCAAGAGCTCTCTCAAAGGGAGAATAATTTTCTGCAGATGATGGCAGGGCTTTGCTCCAGAATCCCAAGGACGTCCACTGTGATTTACCTATGGGGGCCTGCCAAAGGCTCCAAATGACATCCCTATCCACCACTAACACCTCAAGTACCATTGGATCTCCTGGGTCATATGCCTAAGTGGCAGAGCAGCCTGCACAGCAGCCTGGAACTGTTGAAATGTCTTCTCTTGTTTTGGGCCCCACAGAAAATTAGTAGTTTCCTAAGACACTTGGATATGAGAAAGATTAACACATCTAAATGAGGAATATTCTTGTTGTCTCCAAAATCCAAATAGTCCAACTAGAGGTTGTGCTAATTTCTTAGTGGTAGGAAGGGCCAGGTACAACAACTTATCGTTCACCTTAGAAGGAATATCCCTGCATGCCCCATACCACTGAACTGCTAGAAATTTCACAGAGGTGGAAGGTCCTTGAATTTTGGATGGATTTATTTCTGTCCCCTGATGCACATATGCTGTACCAGCAAGTCCAGAGTGGTGGTCAACTCCTGCTCATTTGATCCAATCAGCTTAATGTCATTGATATAATGGACCAATGTGACACCTTGTGGAAGGGACAGGTAATCAAGATCCCTGCAAACTGAGCTATGACACAGGGCTGGAGAGTTAATACAACCTTCAGGTAAAACAGTAAACGTGTTCTGTTGGCCTTGCCAGCTGAAGGCAATTGCTTTGGTGGTCTTTATGGACAGGTGTGGAGAAGAAGGCATTCACAAGATCAATAGCTGCATATCAAGTACCAGAAGATGTGTTAATCTGCTCAAGTAAAGAAACCACATCTGGCACAGCAGCTGCACTTGGAGTCACAACCTTTTTAAGTTTCCAATAATCTACTTTCATTCTCCATGATCCGTCTGTCTTCTGAACTTGCCAAATAGGAGAGTTAAAGGGAGATGTGGTGGTAACCACCAGACATGCATCCTTCAAGGCCTTTATAGTGGCATTAATTTCTGCAATTCCTCCAGGGATGCAATACTATTTCTGGTTCACTATTTTCCCTGGTGGAGGGAGCTCCAAAGGCTTCCATTTGGCCCTTTGGACCATAGTAGCCCTCACTCCACTAGTCAGGGAACCAATGAGGGGGTTCTGAAAACAAGTAATTATATCTATCCCAATTATGCATTCTGGGACAGGGGAAATAACCACAGGATGCATTCAGGAACCCACTGGACCCACTGTCAGTCTAACATTTGCCAAAACTCCATTGATCACCTGACCTCCATAAATACCTACTTTAACTGGAGGGCCACAATGCTGTTTGGGGTCTCCTGGAATCAATGTCAATTTAGAGCCAGTGTCTAGCAAGCCCTGAAAGGTTGATGATTTCCTTTTCCCCAGTGTATAGTTACCCTAGCAAAAGGCTGCAGGTCCTGCAGAAGAAGGAAAGGACTACGCTTAATATTGAAATTTTGGGGGGATTGTGGGAGGGTCCTTCCTCAAGGGGACCTGGCCACCCTTCAATCAAGGAGCTCAGGATCTATAAAATGGCTCAAGTCTCTAAACTGGTTACAAGGCCTTGATTTTCTATTTTTATAATTCAAAGTGGCCTTTTGGTCTTTTGCTCTAGAACTTTTGTGCTTATACAGATAAAACCAGGAACTTAGTAGGCTTTTTAAAATTGACACCTTCTATTCTTACACACAAAAAAACCCATTATTTTCCCTCCCCTTCCCCCAAACCCCTTCAGAACTCCATTCTCCATCATATCCCTTCCCTCTCTCCATTAGTCTCTCTTTTAATTTGATGTCATCGTTTTTTGCTTCTATTATGAGGGTCTTGTGAAGGTATTGCTAGGCACTCCAAGGTCATGGATATCGAGGCCAATTTCTGTTTGGACATTTGCATTGTAAGGAGTTGTACCCTTCCTTTGGCTCTTACAGTGCTGGACACTCCTCTGTCCCTTCTTCTCAGCACTACGTTGCCTTTTGGGTCCTCCCAGTGGTCATCGCCATCTGAAAAGAGAAGCTTCTCTAACCAGAAGTGAGAGTAGCATTAATATGTGAACATGAACATTAACTGTAGTGCTTTCAGGGCAGCTTGGTGGGAATAATATATACATTTATCCGGGCAATAGCAGGCTCTATACCCCTAAGGCTCATGACCTCCCATGCCATAGACTTTTGTTTAGTTTTTTCAGTACCAGGCATGTATTCCCTCCCATAGAGAGGGACTTCAGTCCAATTATGGAGCAGTTGGTTTCCCCAAGAGCAGACATGCCACAATGGCACCCATTCGGTCATTGGGCCTGTCTGGCCAAACTTGAATTTTCAGTGTGTGCTGTTTTCACTGCTGATGACTTCTATCTCCCATATGGCTGCATGCAGTGCAGTTTTTCCAGCTTTCCATTGGCTGGTCTACAGGGATAAGGTTTTCTGCTCAGTACCAGCTTGTTTTCTCAGGCAAGAGATGTCTTCAGCAATGGGGTCTTACCATCTCTTTCTCAAGGGAAACAAAGGGCCTTTACTCACTAATGTTGGTGTGATATAAACTCCTGTTTGTTTCCTAGGCCAATTTGCTCGAAATACCTTTTTCCAATCTTTCAACCTAAGAAGGTTTCTATCTTTTATTGAGAGGTGAGTTTCCTGGAGACAACAGATGGTAGGATCCTGCTTTTTAATCAAGTCTGCAAGCCTGTGTTTTTGGTTGGGGCATTAAAGCCATTGATATTAAGAGTTATTATTGAAAGATATGTATTTATTCTCACCATTCTTCTTGTTTTGTAGTTCTTCCTGTTTTCACTTTACTCACTTGTTTTAACTGTTATTTGAGTGTGGTTTATTTTTTCATATTTCCTGCTGTGTGTTTTTCTTTCTCTTCAGCATGAGTGATTCCTTCAAGTATTTTCTATAGAGCTGGTTTAATTGCCATAAATTCCTTTAGCCTGTTTTTGTTGTGGAATATCCTTATTTCTCCATCAATTTGGATAGATAGCTTTGCATGATAAAGTAATCTTGGTTGACAGTTTTTATCTTTCAGAACTTAGAATACATCAATCCAAGCCCTTCTGGCTTTTAAAATTTGTGTCGAGCAATCTGCTGTGATCACGATGTGTTTCCCTTTGAAGGTCACTTGCTTTCTCTGTCTAACTGCTTTCAATATATTTTCTTTGCTTTATGTGTTTAGTAGTTTAATTATAACATAGTGAAGACAGGATCTTTCTAGGCTTTTTCTGTTTGGTTTTCTAACAGCTTCTGGTATCTTTATTGGCATTTCTTTCCCAATTTGTGGAACATTTTCTTCTATGATTTTGTGGAAAATACCTACTAAGACTGTGGATAGAAATTCTTCCTCTTCTACTATAGCCTGAATTCTTATGTTTGATCTTTTCATAGTATCCTGGATGTCTTGGAATTCCCATTCATACCTTTCTATTAGCTTGTCTTTCTCTTTGTTGGACTGTATTCGGTCTTCCACCTGGTCTTCTTGTTTAGATATCCTGTCCTCTCCTTCAACCATTCTACTGGTGAAGCTTTCCACAGAGTTTTTTTATTTCACTGACTGTGTTCTTCAGAGCTAGGATTTTAGCCTGGTTTTTCTTCAGTATTTCTACTTCCTTACTCATGTCCTGTAATGACCTTTTCATTACATTAAACTGGTTTCTTGTGTTCTCTTTCAGGAGTTTCTTTTCTTCTTTAATTTCATTGTTTTCTTCTTTGATTCTTTTCATTTCTTCTTCCATTTCTTTGATTATAGATAACATCATTCTTTTGAAATCTTTGTTAGGAACTTCATCTAAAATAGTCTCATTGTTGAACATTTCTAATGGATTTGTAATTTTTGGTGGGATTGCATTGTCTTGATTCTTTGTGTTTCTTGTATTATAATGTAGTGACTTTTGCTTCCTGGATTGATTTGATGCTTAGGTTTTCTACTTTTCTGCAGTGTTCTTAGATGCAGTGATCTAGCTTTATATACTTTCAGGATATGAGTGTAAGGTACCAAGTGTAGCACTTGTACCCAAATCTAACCTCAGAAGTAATCCTAGGTGTTGAGTTTTTTATTAAGCAGGTATTGTAGTGGACTGGGTGGAACAATTTACTGGCAAATTCTAAGCTTAAACTGATCAAAATACACATTCAATTAAAACCAACATAGAGTATACAAGTGTGGGGATTAAAGCAAACAGTCTTATAAGACCAAAATCCCTAAGAATGCTTGTTGTGCTACACCCTTAAGCCTGCCAGCTGGAAGGGAGAGGATTCTGTTCTGAATTGGTTTCCACTTCAGCCTGGATCTGGATCAGATCCTGTACCCAATAATGACAAAAACAAAAGATAAAGGCCCAATAAATCGAAAAGTATAAAAGGCAGTGATATTCAACACCCCATGTTCAGCTTATTTGAAAATGGAAAAGCCATTTTTAGGAAAGATGGCATCATAGGATCATGCCAAAACAGATCAGGGAGGGATATAAGCAAAACTACACTCTTCTTTGGAACAGAACAGAATGGAACAGAATATTGTTTCTGAGAAATAGCAGAAAAGCAGGAGACAGCCAGAATCCCACTGTGGAACTTGTGGCCTGATCTGCAGCCTTGTCCACAGCAGCCCCAAGCCACCACTGCCAACCCGAGCCACTGTGGCCCCATCCTAAAGGTGTCCTAGCAGCAGCAATAGAGACCAAACAAGGGGACTTTCCAACCTCATCAGTCTCCTTACAGAGCCCATAAATCTAAAAATAGTTTGCCGAGCTACTGAAAGAGACACAGGGGAACAGTGTGAGCAGGTACAGGCTTCCTGAACTTGCCCATCCCCCAACCATCAGAACTGTGAACCACAAGCATTCAGCTCCCAGCGGCAGTGGCAGCATATCTAGCACAGTAGAGACAAGCTAAAGCTTCACACCACAACACCAGCAGCGCCTCCAGCACAAGGGAGCCCAATGCATCCAGCATATCTGAGCCAAGCACAGCTCAGGGAATGAGGTGGACACTCAGCATTGGTGAGTGTAGAAGCCACACCAAAAGGTAACAAGAGCAGCTGACAAAAATAAAAAGGTACATAGGCCTACATTTGATGTGCTAATCTCTCTTTCCAGGTCAGGGGAGGTTATGGGTTAAATATTTGTGGTTGTCTTTACGATTTTCAAATAAGCTGAACACGGGGTGTTGAATATTGCTGCCTGTAATACTTTTAGATTTACAGGGCCTTTATCTTTTGCTTTTGTCATTATTGGGGCAGGGTCTGTCCAGATCCAGGCTGACCTGGAACCCAAGTCAGAACAAAATCCTCTACCTCCAGGCTGACAGAATTAAGGGTGTAGAGTAACACACATCCTTAGGGATTTTGACCTTATAAGACTGTTTGTTTTAATCCCCACACTTGTATACTCAGTGCTGGTTTTCATTGAATGTGCATTTTGCTAAGTTGAAGTTTAGAACTTGCCAGTAAATTGTTCATCAGTCCACTACAATACTTGCTTAACAAAGAAATTCAATAGCTAGGATTACTTCTGAGCTTGGATTTGGGTACAAGTGCTACACTTGACACCTTAAACTCATATCCTGAAAGTATATAAAAGTGGATCACCACATCTAAGAACACTGCAGATAAACAGAAAACCTAAGCATCAAATCAATCTAGGATGCAGAAGTCACAACATTATAATCCAAGAATACAAAGAATCAAGACAATGCATTCCCACCAAAAATTACAAACCCATCAGAATTGTTCACCAATGAGACTGTTTTAGATGAAGTTCCTGACAAATATTTCAAAAGAATGATGTTATCTCTAGTCAAAGAAATGAAAGAAGAAATGAAAGGAACCAGAGAAGAAAAAGAAGGCATTAAGGAAGAAAACAAACACCTGAAAGAGAACACAACAAACCAGCTTAATGAAATAAAAAGGTCATTACAGGACATGAGTAAGGAAATAGAAATACTGAAGAAAAACCAGGCTGAAATCCTACCTCTGAAGAACACAGTCAGTGAAAAAAAAAAAAAAATCAGTGGAAAGTTTCACCAGTAGAATGGATGAAGGAAAGGACAGGATATCTAAAGGAGAAGACAAGGTGGAAGACCAAATAGAGTCTAACAAATAGAAAGACAAGCTAATAGAAAGGTATGAATGGGAATTCCAAGACATCCGGGACACTATGAAAAGATCAAACATAAGAATTCAAGGTATAGCAGAAGGGGAAGAATTTCAATCCAGAGGCTTAGTAGGTGTTTTCCACAAAATCATAGAACAAAAATTTCCCCAAATTGGGATAGAAATGCCAATGCAGATACAAGAAGGCTTTAGAGCACCAAACAGACAAAACCTAGAAAGATCCTCTTCTCACCATGTTATTATTAAAGTACTAAACACGCAAACCATAGAAAATATATTGAAAGCAGTTAGAGAGAAAAAGCAAGTGACCTTCGAAGGGAAACCCGCCAGGATTACAACAGATTATTCAACACAAACTTTAAAAGCCAGAAGGACTTGGAGTGATGTACGCAAATTTCTGAAAGATAAAAACTGTCAACAAAAATTACTTTATCCTGCAAAGCCATCTATCCAATTTGATGGAGAAATAAGGACTTTCCACATAAAAGACAGACTAAAGGAATTTATGGCAACTAAATCAGTTCTACAGAAAATACTTGAAGATATCATTCACGCTGAAGAGAAAGCAGAACACACACAGCAGGAAATAGGAAAAAATAAACCATACTCAATTAACAGTAAAAACAAGTGAGTAAAGTGAAAACCTGGAAGAACTAGAAAACAAGAAGAATGGTGAGAATAAATACCTATCTTTCAATAATAACTCTTAAAATCAATGCCCTCAATGCCCCAACCAAAAGACTCAGCCTTGCAGACTGGATTAAAAAGCAGGATCCTACCATCTGTTGCCTACAGGAAACTCACCTCCCAATAAAAGATAGAAACCTTCTTAGGGTGAAAGGTTGGAAAAAGGTATTTCAAGAAAATGGGCATAGGAAACAAGCAGGGATTGCTATCCTAACTTCTGACAGCATACACGTAAAACCAACATTAGTGAGGAAAGATAAAGAAGGTCACTTTATACTGATTAAAGGAACCCTCCAACAGGAGGACATTATAATCCTAAACATATATGCTCCTAACATGGGGGCTCCCAATTTCATGAAACAAACACTACTAGAGTTAAGATCAGAGATAAATCCTAACACAATAGTGGTGGG
>JAEOAD010001285.1:0-42292 GCA_036365145.1 Orientallactaga sibirica
GTAAAAGATGATTGCTGCCATTACCTTCTTGTTGCTGGATCTAAAGCAGTTTGTGGGAGGAAAGGGTTTATTTTGGTTTACAGACTCAAGGGAAGCTCCACGATGGCAGGGGAAACATGGCATGAGCAGAGGATGGACATCACCTCCTGGCCAACATCAGGTGGACAACAGCATCGGGAGACTGTGCCAAACATTGGCAAGGGGAAGCTGGCTATAACACCCATAAGTCCGCCCCAACCCCATACCTCCAATGAGGTTCCAATTTCCAGTGGCCATCAGCTGGGGATCAAGCATTCAGAACACGAGTTTATGGGGTACCCCTGAATCAAACCATGGCAAAGATGCTGGAATCACTCAGAGGTGTTGGGGAGACCTGTGAGTTGTGATCTATGCTTTCTGGTGGTTGAGTGAGTCTTAGATATGTGTGTATGTATGGATGGATATATATATCCATCAGAGACTGTGTGTCTATTCACTCAGCAGATCTGTCTGTGAAAGAGCTGGGCTTTAGGACCTAGAAATAAAAGTGATGAAGAAGGCTGTCTTTGTCCTCAAGGAACCATTACTCAAATGCTCAGACAAGGTGTGAAGACAGGCGACAAATACAGAAATATGCAATAAATCATAGCTTGAATATCCCTCATTTGTAATGCAAAATCCTCGAAACGGTGCAGCTTCTTGAGTCCTGACACAATGCTGCAAGTCTGATAGTTCGTGTACATCCATAAAATTATTAACAATATTACATAAAATCACTTTGAAGCTAGGCATATGTGGTGAATATGAAACTAATGCATTTCCTACCTTGACTTGAACTTTTTCCTCAAGATGTCTCATTATTCCAAACTGGGAAAAAAAACCAAACAATTTCAAACATTTTGAATAGGGTATCCTTAACTCAACAATTTTTTAAACAACATTTGTTGACAATTTCCATACATAGACACAGCATATTGTGATGATAACCCCTCCCCATTATTATCTACTCTTGCCTCCCAGGTCCCTTCTATGGAAACCTTCCTTCCAATTAGCCCCTCTTCTAATTTGAGGTCCTAAAAATCTTTTTCTATTGCCCTCCTCCAGCAGGTATGAATGATGGGATGGCAAAGCCCAGCCTTCTACAGCTCTTGTGCAAGTAAGGAGAAAGGCTGTGAGGTGATGAATACAAGGCTTTGATGTCTGGAAGGAGCATTCCAAGGCAACTGCCTCTTACATCTTTTTCAGCTCCTCTTAGGCAATATCCCTTGAGCCTTGCAGGGTGTGGTAGAGACGCCTCATTTAGTGCTGAGCGCTCAGTATTCACATGTTCTCAGTACTCTGAGGTTTTGGGTCTTCCGTGAAGGGAAGGTCCTCTGATCTCAGGTGAGAGAGAGCAGCGGGCCTCTGTGCTGCGTTGTGCAGGCAGGACCCTTGTCGGTGGTGGGCTCTCTCTCTCCACCTGGTTTGTCTTGGCTGGACTGGTCTTGGTAAGGACTGGCTCAGTGTCCTGTGGGTGGCATCTCACCTCAGAGCTTTCATGCACGTGTGCTGTGCAGCACGTGTCATGAGAGAAGAGGAGGGCAGAGACCATGGCAGCAAGAAGCGTTCCTTCCCCTCAGGGGACTGCAGCAAACTCTTGTGAGGGGATGCTCTTTGAATTAAGAGGATGTGGCTCTGGTGAATCAGGAGGAGATGCTCTTCCCAGGTTGAACATAGGTTGGATGAGTTCTCAGGAAAGCAGATCAGTGGCAACACTGAGCGGTGTGTGGCTTCAGAGTTTAGTCCAGTGTCCTGAGGCCTGGCAAATTACATACTCTCTCTGGTGTTCAGTTAAAGTATCCACAGAGTGGGGGCTTAAAAGAGTGTCTCCCCTACAGACTATCACAAAAATTAGACAAATTCATATTAAAAAATTTATTTGCAATTGTGTGTGTGGGGGGAAGGAGGGGAGGGCCAGGGTCCTTATCTGCTTACTGCAAATGAATGCCCTTCCAGCTTGACGTGGATGGCTGGGGAATTGAACCTGGGAGGCAGGCTGTGCTAGCAGATGCTTTTAACTGCTGAGCATTTCCCCAGACCCTGAATTAGTATTTTTCAGGTGATTAGAATGTATCTGCACAGCATAAGTGCAATGTTAGGGTTTATTAAGTAAAATGGAAAATAGAGAACTTGGAAACACAGATAATAGAAATGTCTAGCTAAATGGTTACTCAATGTGAGTGACAGATGGAATCAATATGATAAAGTATTTTTAATACTTTATGTCTATTTATTTATTTTTAGAGAGAGTAAGAGGAAGAGGAAGAGAGGAACAGAGAGGGGGGAGAGAGAGAATGGGTCCACCATGGCCTCTAGCCAATGCAAACGATCTCCAGATATATGCACCACCTTGTGCATATGGCTTACATAGGTCCTGGGGAATTGAACCTGGGTACTTAGGCTTTGCAGGCAAGCACCTTAACCACTAAGCTATCTCCTAATCCTAAGTGTATAGCCACCCAAGCTAACCCTCCTGCCTCAGCGCTCACTGAGTGCTGGGATTACAGGCCTATGTTCCCATACCTGCCTTGATACATAGACACATGGTATCTGTTTTAAAATTTTTAATTAATTTATATATTTACTTGAAAAAGGGATAGAGAAAGAGGCAGAGAGATACTGAGAGAATGGGCATGCCAGGGCCTCCAGCCACTGCAAACGAACTCCAGATACACTCACCCCCTTGTGAATCTGGCTTATGAAGGACATGAAGAAATTGAACCTATATCCTTAGGCTTTGCAGGCAAATGTCTTAACTGCTAAGGCATTGCTCCACCTTACCTATTTTCTTTCTTTTTTTTTTTTTTTCTTTTTATTTCAGTGCTGTGGCTTGAAACACAGGCTTTGCCCATACCACCCAAGCTATGGTCCCAGACTCATTTTTCTTCCTCCTCCTTTCTTTTGGCATTCGTGTGTAGGGACAGGGGTGGCATGTATATGTATAATGCATGTACATGTGTGTATATGCATGCAGAGGCCAGAGGAGACTGTACTCTGCTTTACACTTCCTTGAAAGGAAGTCTCTCACTGACACTGGAGCTGCTGTACATCACAGTGGCTGGCCGGGGAGCTCTGGCAATTTCTGGGCTGTGCTTGGCACAAGAGTGGAGTTAGAGGTGTGTATGGGGCCATGCCCTGCTGATGTTTCATATCATGCCAATTTGTACAATCCAAACCCCCTTTGCTCTCTAGGACCCCTCATTTCTAGCGGGTTGGCTTTAGGAATCCACTCAGTGAGCTTGAGTTTGTTATAAGCAGTATTTGGGAAATACATAGCCCAGTCTCTTTTAGCTCTAGCCCATCTCCAATGTTTTGATTTCTTTTACCCGATCCTCAGGAATGCGCCTTCTCTTCCAAGTCAGGAATGAACCCGGCTTTCAGCTGGCTTGGTATTCATAAGTTCTTTCTAGTAAATGCAGAAAACAGTACTGCCCACCTACCTCCCTACCTTAGGACAAAAGTGTTGCACCATTTCACCTGATTTCTGAGGCCACCTTGGATGCTGTTCTACCCTGAGCTGCCACTATGCTGGAAGGCTTTCTTTAATGGGTCCCTCGACCTTCTTTTCTAATCCTTTCAGAACTGAGGTATATGCAAAATCAAATGTGCAACTTATTCCCAATGCGCTGGTCCTCTCCACCTGCCTGACCTCCCAACAATTTCAGTCTCAGCAACAAAGAAACTCTCGGGCTTGTGAGCCCAGTAGAGGAACCACCTGAGCCTTCCCATGTCTTCCCTTCACAGAGATGCCACTGATGCCTCCTCTGTCCCTTCTCCCCAGTCCTGAAGTGCTTTGTCAGAAGTATGGATGCCTGTCTGCAAGGCTGGGGTGGAGATTTACAGAATGATGCCAAGAGTTCTGAAATCCCCTGCCTTTGCAAATCCAGCTTTTCCAAAAGAAAAGGACAACTCAGATTAATAAGGGTGAAAACTCCGGCTTTGGCTGTATGGTACACCTTGACAATTTAACTGGCCTTGTTTCATTACAGTCCCACCACTTGGTATATATAACTTGTCATACAGTCTATGCCTTAGGCAAAATCCACTGACAGTGACTGATGAATGATGAATGTATAGTGATTCTGAGGAAGGAGGTGTTTCCGAACTCAGAATGTGCAATTGGTTAATTTCTAAGAACCAGGAAAAGATGCAATTTCATTGAAAGAAGGGTCACAAGAAGCTTTGACCAGGGTCAGAAATTCAAGTGAATCAATATTCACTTGGGCCTTGTACAAAGGGTCCTTGTTTTCAACTCATTTTGGAACCCTAATCCAGACTATGAAAAAAGAAAAACTAAACTAAACTAAAGAAGGGCACCATGATTGTGGAAAGCTCTACTGAGCAGTGCTATCTAGACAGCCAGGCCTTACAATGTTATACATTTGCAATTAATCAGTCAACATCAAAAAATAAAATAAAATCATTGAACATGATGGTGTATACCTTTACTCACAAAGAGGTAGGAGGATTGCTGTGAGTTTGAGGCCAATTTGAGACTAAATAGTGAATTTCAAGTCAGCCTGGGCTATAGCAAGACCCTACCTCAAAATAAATAAATAAATAAAATCTTAACTTTACCACTATGCTTATAATTAAATGTCAATATGCTTAAAATGATTAATTTGGAACCATGTTATTTACTCAACTGTGGCATATATTGTTAATAAATCCACCTGATAAAACGATCCTGGGAGATTTTATGAAGAAATAGGTTAAATTGTTCTTGAAAAACAGGTAGTGTGGATACATCATGAAGAAACAGGAGCTTGAAAGCTCCAGAAAATGGTGTTAAAGACCAGAACTATTCATTATCCCGATACAATTAGTGAATACTCTGTAAATGTACTGAAATAGCATGAAGGACACGAGAAATGGTTATATTAATCAAAAATTATTTACAAAGTCTTTAAAAAGATGGAAATGATTATTTCCCTGATTTGATCATTACACACTGTACACTCACTGAATTATGACACTGTATTGCATAATTTTTACAATTAAAGTAATTTAAAAATTGAAAAATTGAAAATAAGTAGAGACAGATGGCAACTGTGCTAATTGAACAGATGAGCAACAAATCCCTAAAAGCACTTCAAGTACTGGTCTTTTGTGTCTTAGAGCTGATTTGAGAGAGACACAGATCTCATTAGTTCTTTTAGGGATAAAGGTAGAAAATACTTGTTCATATAGTTAAGAAATTGCTTTATTTCCTACAACCACAAAGCCAGAAGACCATTTTATGATAAGTATAGCCCAAAGTCACTGTATGAAAAATTTTCAATTTTTGATTTTATATTAGACATGTTCACTTCAAATAATTAATTAGTTCATCTTGCCTTTCCAAACCAATCTATTTCCATAGAAACCAAGGTTCATCTCCTCACCAAAATCTGACTGGAAAAGATGAAAAACAGGATAGTGAAAGCATGCACACAGACTTACCGAGGTGTACAAGTGTCCCACACTGTTCACTGCCAAATAGAGCTTGGTTTGAACTCCTTCAATAGCCACCACTCAAAGACCCACAGGGATGAGGTTAAACAGAGCTGAAAATTCATAGAAAGTGAAAAGGTTACACTTCTTGATTTCATAGTTTTCCAAGTGTTCCACAGGAGAATCTGGCTCCCTAAAGGTAGTATGGACTGGACAAGTATATACATAGACATGTAGCCACATAAAAACTAAAGCCTCATTCAACCTTCTAGTGTACTTGACTCATGGTTTCCATTACAGTCACTTAATTGGGGCTCTAAGTACATATTCTCAAACACTCCAGGTATAATGGAAGACTCTAGACTCAATACCATAGTTTATAAAATCAGAATGAGGAATATTGATGCTTCTTGGGTGATCTTCCACCAGGAATTGTTTTGCACATTAAATAGCATCATCCTTTATAAAGCTAAGCTATTTTAATTAATTTTTTAAAATTTATTTATTTGAGACAGAGAGAAAGAGAGAGACAGATAATGGGCATGTCAGGGGCTTCAGCTGCAGCAAACAAACTCCAGATGCATGTGGCACCTCATGCATCTGGCTTCCACGGGTACTAGGGAATATATCCTCAGACCTTTGGCTTTGTAGGCAAGTACTTTAACCACTAAGCCATCTCTCTGGTCAAAAACTAAGCTTTTCAACTTCTTCCCTAGGTAGTTGACCAAATTTACACAGCCAAGGTCTGATATATCTGTCAGTTGGGAAGTGATTCCTATACTCTTAGAAGTGACATTATTAGTCCAATATCTTCATTTAAATAATCTGTACATATTCTAATCTACCCCCCTCCAAACATCTCTAGACCTTGTAATAAAAAGTCATATTCTGCCGGGCGTGGTGGCGCATGCCTTTAATCCCAGCGCTCGGTAGGCAGAGGTAGGAGGATCGTCGTGAGTTCGAGGCCACCCTGAGACTACATAGTGAATTCCAGGTCAGCCTGGACCAGAGTGAAACCCTACCTCGAAAAACCAAAATAAACAAAGTCATATTCTCAGCTGGGTGTGGTGGCGCATGCCTTTAAGCCCAGCACTGGGGAGGCAGAGGTGGGAGGATCGCTTTGAGTTCGAGGCCACCCTGAAAATACAGAGTGAATTCCAGGTCAGCCTGGACCACAGTGAGACCATACATAAGAAAAACAAAATGGGGTCATTCGTTTCCGTGCATGTATATTCTCTGCAGTAGATAGGATAACATGGATGAAAAAATATCAATGAGGAAGGAAGTACTCCTTGCTGAGCCTACAGTGTATCTTTCCCTGAAAATCAGGGTACTTACCAAAGAGGAGCAAAGACATACTGTATGGTTCAAAGTACAAGTGTTCCCACCACAAGCTACTGGTGGTGTTTTATTCAATACTTGTCATATTAAAAGCTGTGTTCTTTTGTTACATGAGATAAAGGAAACTAATTGTACAGATTTCAAGCCAGGATTCTGTGCTAATGTCTGACAATGCAATGTACAGGAAATAAATGTAATTGAAAAACCAAAATAAATAAGACCTGTTTTGCACATTATGATAGTTTATTGGGCTGACACTATTATAACAAATCTAGGTAACATAAGCTTAAACGTATAACATCAAACATGTTTTTAGAAATGGATGCATTTCGAGGCCACCCTGAGACTACATAGTTAATTCCAGGTCAGCCTGGAAATCATCGAAAAAAAAAAAAAAAAAAAAAAAAAAGAAATGGATGCATCATGAAATCATCTGTGATCATGTTCTTGCTTACCATTTCAAGTTAAAAATAACAGAAAAATAATTATATCGAATTCAATGAGAAAGTCAGATAAAAAGAAAAATTGTAAAAATTAAAGCATAATTCAAGTAATGCAGATTAATGAACTGCTATACAAATGAGTGACAGTTGAAAAATACAACAACCTATAATCCTACTCCACTCATTTAATTAATGAGTTAAAATGAATGCCAAAACTTGTTTGGCTTGAGGAGGAAATATATATAAATTTGAATGGCTATACTTTCATATTGATAGATTAATCCTTAAGCGTTCTGTTTTTGTGGTGGTTTTCTGTATACATACCTAAATGGGGAAGTGAAGTTAGCCCCTCAACTTCCCTCTCTCTCACACCAAGCCTAGAGTCAAGCACCACTAATCTGCTACTTCTTTTGAGATAATTTCCATGTGCGTGAATCGAGTTATGGTAATGCACCTTTGACTGACTTACCATTCTGTGCATTACTCTGACTAAACACAGATTATCATCATCAGGCTATGTTCTTTAATAGTTTTCCGATGTCATTAGTACACAGAAATGTCATGCATTTTCAGTGGGAGTTATAAGGCAATGAAAGGCAGAACCTATGCATAGGTAGGAATGGAATAATTAAACCTATATTTAAAGATCCATAGTAACAAATGGAGCCTAGGTTTTGGTGTGTACATGTGTGTGTTGTATATCTCCTAAAATGATTACATACAGTGTGATCTTGATGTGTTTAGCATAGCACACTTAGTAAGACACACAGCACAATGAACCCTCAATTCTTTTTAAACATTTCCTTTCCAGGAAAGATTGATGAACACCAGATCAAAATGCATATATATTTTTTGTATTTGGAACTAGACATTAAAAGTTGACAGGGCAAAAATTGACCAGGTGAGGCTCATTGTTAACTAATAATAAACTTCCCTTTCATAGTGCCGAATGTTCCCAAGAAAACAGAGCAATATACTTCCATTAATGCCTTCCCCAAACATCACTTTGTAATATAATTTGAGTAATGTTTTATTATTAATCACTATGTATTAATGTTGATTATCTAATTCTAGTAAAATGTATTCCTTCATTTGGATCGATGAGATGGCTTAACAGTGAAGGCCCTTGCCTGCAAAGCCAAAGGACGCAAGTTCAATTCCCCAGGACCCACATAAACCAGATGCACAAGGTGGTGCATGCATCTGGAATTCATATGCAGTGCCTGGAGGCCCTGGCACACCCATTCCCTTTCTCTCATTCTTTCTGCCTATTTCTCTCTCTCCGTCTCTCAAGTCAATAAATAAATAAAATATGTAATTGTATGCATGAAAGAGCAACTGGGATTCATTATGAAACTTTAATATCAACACAGTAATACAGGAGTTTGCAAAAACAGAAGACTCATCTGATATAGAGGGCCTGTAATCTTAGGAACCAAGATCTTTGGAAGAATCATGGAAGATGACTTCCTCTTCTAAACCTAGGAAGCATTCTTAAAATGTGTAAAGCTCTTCAGTCCTTAATATCAAAAGCCTTGTCTATGACTTAGCTATCTCTAGCTATGTACTTCTGAAAGTAGTCTTTAGTGCTCAGATTTACTTTCCTCCACTTTTCCCTTCAGGCAACAATGGGGTGTAGCAGACAGCTTCAGGTTCACTGAGAAGAAGCTGGCCTGCCTTCATAGGACCAAACACCGAGAGAGGCAATGACATATCCAAACCATATCCAAGACAGGATATGGTTTGAGTATCTACACTTGTCCCAGGGCAGTTGCACTGCAGCAAGCCCATTACACTGACAGAGGCAAGAAAGCCATCACCTTGGCAGGCATGCACACTGGCTGGCGGCGGCCTCATCCGCACAAGCTGGACTTCAAACTCCCCTGCCGTGCCTGCCCCAACCACTTCATCATCCTCAAATCTAAGGGGACGTGTCAAAGGCAAAAGCCCCTTCCCACCTCGTCTCCTTCAGAGCCTCTTCTTGGAGCCAAAGAATTGGACCCAGAAAAGACCTTTACCTTGTTTGTTTCGCAGCTGGTCTAGCCTTTGCTCGGGCTGCGGACACACTGGCAGACTTTGGATTTCTCGCACTCGTGGGCTTGTCTCTTCTGTAGGAGGATTGCTGTGAATTTGAGCCAGTTGAGACTAACAAGTGAATTGCAAGTCAGCCTGGGCTATAGCAAGACCCTACCTCAAAAAAATAAATAAATAAAATCTTAACTTTCCCACTATGCTTATAATTTAATGTCAATATACTTAAAAATGATTAATTTGGCCCCATGTTATTTACTCAATTGTGGCCTATATTGTTAATAAATTCTCCTGATAAAATGTTCCTGGGAGTTTTTATGAAGAAATAGGTTACCTTATTCTTGAAAAAAAGGTAGTGTGGATACATCATGAATTAATAGGAGCTTGAAAGCTACAGAAAATGGTGTTAAAGACAAGAACTATTAATTATCCTGATACAATTAGTGAATATTGTATAAATGTACTGAAATAGCACAAAGTACACGAGAAATGGTTATATTAATCAAAAATTATTTACAAAGTATTTAAAAAGATGGAAATGCTTATTTCCCTGATTTGATCATTACACACTGTACACTCACTCAATTATGACACTGTATTCCATAATTTTTACAATTAAAATAATCTGAAAAATTGAAAATAAGTAGAGACAGATGGCAACTGTGCTAATTGAACAGATGAGCAACAAATCCCTAAAAGCACTTTCTAGTCCTGATCTTTGTGTCTTAGAGATGATTTGAGAGAGAGAGATCTCATTAGTTCTTTTAGGGATAAAGGTGGAAAATATTTGTTTATATAGGTAAGAAATAGCTTTGTTTCCTACAACCACAAAGGCAGGAGACCATTTTATGATATGTATAACCCAATGGCACTGTATGAAAACTGTTCAGTGAATTTTTGATTTTAGATTACACATGTTAACTTCAAATGATTGATTAGTACATCTTGCCTTTCCAAACCAATCAATTTCCATACAAGCCAAGATTCATCTCCTCACCAAAATCTGAGCTGAAAACACAGACAGCACATTTTATTTCATAGCAGATGAAAAACAGGATAGTGAAAGCATGCACACAAAGACTTACCGAGGTGTACAAGTGTCCCTCACTGTTCCCTGCCAAATACAGCTTGGTTTGAACTCCTTCAATAGCCACCACTCGAAGACCCACAGGGATGAGGTTAAACAGAGCTGAAAATTCATAGAAAGTGAAAAGGTTACACTTCTTGATTTCATAGTTTTCCAATGTGTTCCACACGAGAATGTGGCTCCCTAAAGGTAGTATGGACTGGACAAGAATATACATAGACATGTAGCCACATAAAAACTAAAGCCTCATTCTACCTTCTAGTGTACTTGACTCATGGCTTCCATTACAGTCATTTAACTGGGGCTATAAGTACATATTCTCAAACACTCCAGGTATAATGGAAGACTCTAGACTCAGTACCCTAGTTTATAGAGTCAGAAGTGAGGAATATTGATGCTTCTTGGGTGATCTACAACGAGGAATTGTTTTGCACATTAAATAGCATCAAACTTTTTACAAAACTAAGCTATTTTAAATAATTTTTCTTAAATTTATTTATTTGAGAGAGAGAGAGAGAGAGAGGCAGAGAGACAGAGAGAGAATGGGCATGCCAGGGTCTTCAGTTGCAGTAAATGAACTTCAGATGCATGTGGCACATTGTGCTTCTGGCTTCCATGGGTACTAAGGAATAGATCCTCAGACCTTTGGCTTTGTAGGCAAGTACCTTAATCACTAATCCATCTCTCCAGTCAAACACTAAGCTTTTAAACTGCTTCCCTAGGTAGTTGACCAAATTTACACAGCCAAGGTCAGAGATATCGGTCAGTTGTGAAGTGATTCCTATACTCTTAGAAGTGACATTATAGGTCCAATATCTTCATGTAAATAATCTATATAATTTCCAATCTAACCCCCCTCCAAACATATCTATACCTTGCAATAATAAGTCATATTCTCCCAGAGAAGATTTTATTAAAGAACAGAAATTTTCCAAGTCAGTCTGGAGAGGGGTCCTAGCTTTTAGTCTTGAAGAAAAAAGATTAAATCAAGAAAAACCAGGAGGCAGGTTTTTTGGTGCATGCCTTTAATCCCAGCACTTGAAACACTGAGGCAGGAGGATCATCATGAGTTTGAGGTCAGCCTGGGGCTACAGAGTGAGTTCCAGGACACCCCACAGTAGAATAAGACACTGACTCAAAAAGGAGTTGCATTTTATCAAAAATTTTCCTGCAAAATAGTTACAAGTGGGAATCCAAATGGTGCCAATGAGGCCTTCATCTCTTCCTTTGAAGGTCTGACTGCATGAAACTTACACTCAAGCTCTCCTGACAACCACACACCACTCACTGGAAACAACCAGTGGGTGTCCTCCCACTACTAGCTGTCTACTCCCTCCCACACCATGAACAAAAAGAAGACAGTACATTTTTAAAGCATAGTGCTTATCACACACATCTTTTGAAAATAGCCTGCGCACCTTTCTCTCAGATGTCATGGACTAAGACTGATGATTTTTATCCTGTTTTGTAAGTTTACTGAGGATGATAAATTGGGTAGTTATTTCCATGAACAAAAATATAGAGAGGTCAGTGCATGCTTAAGAAGAGTGTTCTCGGGATCACTCCTTTCTGTGCGTATATATTCTCTGCCGCACATAGGATAACATGGATGAAAAATATTAATGAGGAAGGAAGTACTCCTTGCTGAGTCTACAATGTATCTTTCCCTTAAAATCAGGGTACTTACCAAAGAGGAGCTAGAACATACTATACATTTCAAAGTACAAGTGTTCCTACCACAAGCCACTGGCGGTGCTTTATTCAATACTTGTCATAGTAAAATCTGCGCCCTTTTGTTACATGAGATAAAGGAAACTAATTGCACAGATTTCAAGCCAAGATTCTGTGCTATACCTGACAACGCAATGTAAAGGAAATAAATGTAGCATCTTGAGTACGTCGTGTATATGTCATATTTTTGAAGATGCCTTGCTCACAGCAGATGCTCAAAACATTCGTAGATTGATAGAAAACTGTACAGTGAAACATGATAATTGTTTTTGAGAAGTAATAAATCACAATCCCATTATATAAACCCACCATTTAAAAAATCTCAAAGCTTAAAACTAATTTTTTCTTTATGGTTTGGTTTAAAAGCCATATTAATATGCATTACTTGACAACTGTAAAACAAATGTAGATCTGAAACCAGGTTTGGTTATAGTAATATCTAATGGAAAATAATGATAAATGAAATTCAGAATTATTTCTAGAACTTCATTATTTTACAGTATTCTAACCGTTCTTTATTGTCATTTTGGAATATTTTAAATATTATTTGTGAGTAGAGAGAAAGAGAAAGAGTGTGTACATGGGCATGCCAAGGTCTCTCACTCTACAAATAAACTTCACATATATGTGTCACTATGTACATTTGGCTTTACCTGGGTATTGGGGAACCAAACTTAGGCCAACAGGCTTTACATGCAAGGCCCTTAACCACTGAGCCTTCTCCAGCTCTTCTCTTTTTTTTTTCCCCCAAGGTAGGGTCTCCCTAGCCCAGGCTGATCTGGAAATCACTATGCATTCTCAGGGTGGCATCAAACTCATGGCAATCCTCCTAACTCTGCCTCCTGAGCACTGGGATTAAAGGTGCACACCATCATGCCTGACCCTCTTCTCAGTTATCTTAAAGCAACTTTTAACAGAACAATTAAGATAATGAAGAAGAGAAAAAAAAGTGAAGGCAGATTGAGATTTTTCTTTTTTTTTTTTTTTTTTTTTTTGCCTTCGTTTCTAACAACTCTCTGAATTTTATTTTAATAAAAAATACAATTCTTAAATTCGAGCAGCTTGAAAGAGGTAGGAGGAAGAAAAGCAAAAAACATCAGCCATGTATATATGGTCTTATCTACTCCTGAATAACGGTATGAATTAAGTAGCAGAACATGTATTTTTCCTTATGAACTCCAAATTTCTGTGAAGCCTGATTCAAAAACACACATGCAAAAAAAAAAAAAAAAAAAAAAAAAAAAAAAAAAAACGAAAATCCCTAAAACCTAGAGATAGCACTAAATGTGCTATGGCTGGTGTGGTAGTTTGAATATATGTCCCCCAATATATTCAGTGGTTTATTACTTATAGTTTGCATCTGCAATCACCTTGCTAGAGGCAAGGTCACTGGGGGCCCTGGTCTTAAGGTGTTAATGGTGGGTTTGAGATTCTATTGTAAAGATATGCAAATGTGCCTAGCAGGAGTTCCTGAAGTGTGCTGTGTGACCTTTTGGCTGTAGTTTTTTCTCTGTGTGCTGTGGTGGCTGGTTGGCTTTTTCTCTCTCTGCTTGGCCCTGTTGAAAGCAGGCTGCTTTTCCTGCCTTTATGGAACTTCCCCTGGATCTGTAAGCTTCAATAAATAATATCCCTTCCTCCATAACTGTGCCTGGTCTGGAAGTTCATCTCAGCGAACCTGAAGCTGTCTGCTACAGCTGGTAATCCATATTAGTCCAATATTTGTTTCAGACATTCAAGATAGAATCAGTATTTCATAAAACCTGTCCAAGCTGTGTCAAGAGGTTAGTCTTGTAGATAAAAATAATGAATAAGTTATATCAGAGAAAATCTTAGAGAAAACCACTATCTTTCTTCACGCTTTGGTTGTTTTAGTTTATCTGTTTTATTTTGAGACAAGATCTTGCTTCTTTCTTTGACTGTTGTGATACTTGCTATGTAGCTCAGACTGGCCTTGCTGAACTGTGGGCAGTCTCCCTGCCTCATCCTCCATAGTGGTAGCATTACAAACATGTATCACCTTGGTCACCATAGCTTTGGTTTCTCTAATTCTGGACTATTTCTTCACAGATTGAAGAGCAGGATGAAAAAAATTTCAGGGAGAAAGCAACTATGTGCATTTGTGATTTTAAAGCATATTTAATAAATACTAAAAAAATCTTCCATTTCAATCATACTTTTGAAGTTGTTAATGAATGCATTTCCTTATTACTTATTTTCTTTGTGTCTACTGAAAACAGACTACATTGAAATGACCATTTTCTCAGAGCTGTGCACCTAGTTGACACGCAGAGTTTGCTGTATTCTACTCTATAGCCACACTTCTTCATCATTTAAGATAGAGTTATTTCTCTAACAGGTAATTAATAAAGACATAATTTTAAAGAAAATGAGAGAATTGATATATATAACTGGTAATATTATTACAGATTTGAAGAGAAAGGAAAACTTATCCATTTAAAATAACCTTCATTGTACCCAAAGCAGATACAATAAACCGTCATTATGAAATGCCTATCATTTGTTTTCTTTTCAAAAAAATAAATAATTTAGCTGAGCATGGTGGTGCTTGCCTTCAATCCCAGCATGCAGGAGGCAGAGGTAGGAGGAGCACTGTGAGTTCAAGGCCACCCTGAGACTACAGAGTGAATTCCAGGTCAGCCTGGATGAGTGTGAGACCCTATCTGCAAAAACCAAAATAAATAAATAAATAAATAAATAAATAAATAAATAAATAAATAAATAAATTATAAGTTCTAATTTTCATATTATGAAATTTTATTGGACTAACACTATTATAATAAACCTAGGTAACATAAGTTTGAATATGTAACATCAAACATGTTTTTAGAAATGGATATATTTGGGAAACTATGAAATCATCTGTTTTGTTCTTGCTTACCATTTCAAGTTAAAACAACAGAAAAATAATTATATTGAATTCAATGAGAAATTCAGATAAAAAGAAAAATTGAAAAAAATAAAAGTTTACTACAAGTAATGCAGATTAATGAACTGCTACATAAATGAGTGACAGTTGAAAAATACAACCTATAATCCTACTCCACTAATTTAATTAATGAGTTAAAATGAATGGCAAAACTTGCTTGGCTTGAGGAGGAAATATATCTAAATTTGAATGACTATACTTTCATATTGATAGATTAATCCTTAGCGCGTTCTGTTTTTGTGATGGTTTCTGTATACATACCTAAATGGGGAAGTGAAGTTAGCCCCTCAACTTCCCCCTCTCTTAACACCAAGCCTAGAGTCAAGCACCACTAATCTGCTACTTCTTTTGAGATAATTTCCATGTGCGTGAATCGAGTTATGGTAATATGTACCTTTGATTGACTTACCATTCTGTGCATTAGTCTGACTAAACACAGATTATCATCATCAGGCTATGTTCTTTAATGGTTTTCCAATGTCATTAGTACACAGAAATGTCATGCATTTTCAGTGGAAGTTCTAAGGCAACGAAAGGCAGAACCTATGCATAGGTAGGAATGGAATAATTAGACCTATATTTAAAGATCCATAGTAACAAATGGAGCCTAGGTTTTGTGTGCACATGTGTGTTGTATATCTCCTTAAATGATTACATACAGTGTGATCTTGATGTTTTTACAGCACACTTAGTAAGACACACAGCCCAATAAAACCTCAATTCTCTTTAAACTTTTCCTTTCCAGGAAAGATATATGAACACCAGATCAGAATATTGGAACTAGACTCCCTTTCATCTCTATTAGGCTGCCACAAAAACTGTGTGAGCCACTGTGTGATCCACTGAGTGTTGACTGACAGTTTTGTTGGCACTCAAAAAATAAAAATACACAATGCCAGCCAAAGCAGTAATTTTGACTGCATACAGCATGTTGCCCAGCACCTATTGAAATAATATTCCATGAAACATAAGCACTGAAACATCTAATCCAACATGAATTCCTGCAATTATCTTCCTTGGACTAGAAACTTAACCAATCAATAGACAGAGGCAAGTTGAAATGAGCAGAGTCCACAAAGAAAATTAGTCCATGAAATGTCACACACCTGAGATTGTTTTTTTAGAGTTGCATAGAAGACATAAAAGAAGTGGCTGTTTCTGAGGGAAACTAATTCACTTGCGAACACAAAACATTTTAAAGATGTCCACCTGTTCCTGTATTTTGACATCTATTAACTGCATAAAGCTTCCAAATTAGTTTGTTTGTGCAATATCTTTATGTGTGCCAAAAGTACTTTCTGCTGCTTGCCACCAAAAGAACAATATTTGATAAATCCTCTTCCCTTTGCATGCCACATATTCTCTCAAGTGTTCTCATGGTATCAGCAATCACCATGACACCTAAGTGTTATTTGTCATTTACTTTCCTTTCATAAACCACAGGTAAATCTTTTCATGTCTATTGCCAACTGTTTCCAGTCATCACCTTCATCAAATCTGCCCTTTTCTATTTTATTTCTATTTGGTTAATAGCTTTACCACCTAAATGCCAAAGGTCAAGTCGCCTGTCTCTTTTGAGACACCCAATGTCCCTTTGAGCATGATTGCACAAATTTGTTCTACCTGGAAGCACTTTATACCTATCTATGCAGTGAATGATGATACATATGATGCTCCTGCTTCCCTTCCAAATGAAATCAGACAACACATCATAATTATTTTACTATAAGATCAATCAATTCCTAGGTGGGCATGGTAGCACAAGCCTTTGATCCCAGCATTTGGGAAGCAGAGGTAATTAGAGGCCACCCTGAGACTACATAGTTAACTCCAGGTCAGCCTGGACCAGAGTGAAACCCTACTTCCAAAAACCAAAAAGAAAAGAAAAGAAAAAAACTCAATGAATTCTTTTATCGATCTTCTTTTAGCCACTTCCATTGCAAGGGCTGTGAGGAAGGTCATTAGATATTTACCCTGTCCTATTTTATCTCTTTGCATAGTGCATAGCATTTTCTAAAGTTTCATAGATTTATGGAAGAGAATGATGCATATTTTATTGCCTTCTCCTTGATGAATTCACGAGGTTTCATTAAGCATTGTAGTGTCAGCAACATCAATTGCTCAAGTTATTAATGTGGAACACTGTCCTAATAGGGTGTGCTCACCACGTGGGAGGGGGGTGATGACTATGTAGAAGGGACTTGAAGACATAATCAATACCAAATAATAGGAAGAATTGGAAATTCATCCTGAAGAAGATTCTGACTTAATTCCTGGAACAAACATATTTAAATATTTCCCCTAAAGTAACCCCGGAATCATCTGGAATCTTTCCAACTTCATGAAAACATAATAGTTTTTCCCTACTAGGAAATAAATATGGAATGTTCCATATTTGGCAACCTTTTAGCTTTTTCTTCACAGATAGGAAACCCACCAATCTACAGTGCAGAGGCCCCTGAGAAGCTTTTCTTAGAAATGAGCTCACATAGACATTTACCAGTTTGCTGAAATAATGGTCAATTGGAATGGTAGGATCTGTATTTTCAGTATCAGTTTCCTAAAGTTAGTAATAAATACTCTAGTTTTCTTGAGTCGAGGACCCTGACATACTGCCTACTTGACATGAGTTCCCTACTTGTAAGTATTATTTTCAATATGTGCGATTTTAAAAAATTATATCTTGCATGATTTATATTTTGCTTTTATTTTCTTTTATTTGAGAGAGAAAGAGAAAGAGGCAGATATGTAGAGAGATTGGGCACACAAGAGCCTTCAGCCACAGCAAACAAACTCCAGATGCATGTGCCACTTTGTGAATTTGGCTTAAGTGAGGAATGATACCTGGTCCCTTAGGCTTCACAGGGAAGCACCTTAACCACTGAACAAACTCTCCAGCCCACATGATTTATTTTTAATCAACATTTTTTATCACAGCACCAATAACAGTGATAACAAATCAGAAAATTTCCGTGTGTATTACCAGTAATTACTTTCATATCAAGAGGACACACGTGGTTCTATTGCATCCCATCCCATGCCTACATATTAGTTCCAGAAAGTGACTATAACCCTGTTGATCTAAAAGACATCATTTAAAGTCAGAATCATCCACTATTAAAATATATCTTACCATTAAGGCAAGTCTGAAAAATAAATCATGTTTCCTATCATTTATACTAATAGCACTGTATTAATAATAAAGTGACAGATTTCATAATTCTTATAATGTATTCAAATCTTTTTTTTAAATCTTTTATTTATTTATTTAATTATTTTGAGAGAGAGAGGGAGACAGAGACAGAGAGAGAGAAAGAGAAAGATACAGAAATAGGCAGATAGAGAGAGAGAAAATGGGCAAGCCGGGGCCTCCAGCCACTGAGAACAAACTCCAGATGCATATGCCCCCTTGTGCATCTGGCTTACGTGGGTCCTGGAGAATCGAGCCTTGAACCAGGGTCCTTAGGCTTCACAGGCAAGCGTTTAACCACTAAGCCATCTCTCCAGCCCTCAAATCTTTCTTTTAGGAAAAATAATAATAGGCCCAGTATTTCTTTAAAAAGGAAATGAATGGCAGAGAATGGTGGCACATGCCTTTAATTCCAACACTTGGGAAGCAGAGGTAGGAGGATTGCCATGAGTTTGAGGCCACCCTGAGACTACATAGTGAAATCCGGGTCAGCCTGAGCTACAGGGAGAGGGAGACCCTACCTTGGAAGGAAAGAAAGAAAGAAAAAATGAAAGAAAGAAAGAAAGAGAAAGAGAGAAAGAGAGAAAGAGAGAAAGAGAGAAAGAAAGAAAGAAAGAAAGAAAGAAAGAAAGAAAGAAAGAAAAAGAAAGAAAGAAAGAAAAATGAAAAAATGAAAAGGTGATGACAAGAATGCTGGCAGTGAACAGGGTTTGAGATACAGGGTGATGAATGGCCCTTTGTGGTAGTGATTGTCTCTCATTTCTCCTTCCCATCTTGGCCCTGAAAAGCAAAGATACTCCACAGTTTCCACCATGTCTGCCAAGACTCTTTCTATGTATCTGGCTTTGAACTAAACTAAATTTAGGAAAAAAGAGAGAAAAACTGATTTCAGATCAAGAGTTTTGTTGGAAGCTTGAGGAATTGATTTCTCTCTTCTCTCTCTCTCTCTCTCTCTCTCTCTCTCTTTCTCTCAATATATATATTACTAGCAAGACTTTGGTTTCATCATGTGTTGGTACCGTGATTTCCTTTCCTCCCTGCCCCCATTCCATTGAGGCCTTCCTCAGTGGTATTGCTGGTATTCACCATGGGGTTGTGTGTTGTGAGTTGTGAGAACAGTAGACATTCATTGTGTGTGGTGGGGACAATGCCTCTGGATATTACCTCCCACAAAGTGGCTCTTACAATCCTTCCACCCTCCCTCTTCTGCAAAATTTTCTAAGCTGCTGAGAGATAAACACTAAAGTACACTTAAAATAACCCTACCAAGGCTCAGGGAGTAACCCCTTCAAGGCTACTTCATAGGCAGTTTGCAAAGCAATTTTCTCCATTTTCAATACCCTGTTCTTTTCATAAAACATAGGAATACAGTATAAACACTTAAAGAATTTATATATTTTGATAGTCTTTTATAAAATCAAACTAGATCTACTTATAAAAACAAAATCTTAGCCGGGTGTGGTGGTGCACACCTTTAATCCCAGCACTCGGGAGGCAGAGGTAGGAGGATCGCTGGGAGTTCGAGGCCACCCTGAGACTACAGAGTTAATTCCAGGTCAGCCTGGACCAGAGTGAAACCCTACCTTGCAAAAAAAAAAAAATAATAATAATAATAACAAAAAAACAAAATCTTGAACTGAGCATGGTGGCACACACCTTTAATACTTGCACTCTACAGGCCGAGGTATGAAGATTACAACAAGTTTGAGGCCACCCTGAAAATACATAAGGAATTCCAGGTCAGGCTGGGCTAGAGGGAGACCTTACCTTGAAAAACAAAACAAACAAACCGCCCGGTGTGATGGCACACGCCTTTAATCCCAGCACTCGGGAGGTAGACATAGGAGGATCGCAGTGACTTTGAGGCCACTCTGAGACTACATAGTTAATTCCAGGTCAGCCTGGACCACAGTGACACCCTACCTCGAAAAAAAAAAAAAAAAAAAACATCCCTGGGAACTGTAAATAAAGAATATAGCCATGATTATGGAAAGCTGGTCCATGAAATGTCACAGGCCTGAGATTGTTTTTCAGAGTTGCATAGAAGTCATAAAAGAGGTGGCTGTGTCTGAGGTAAACTAATTCCCTTGTGATCACAAAACATTTTACAGATGTCCACCTGTTCCTGTATCCTGATGAGAGTTTAAACAACAAAAGGACTTGACTTGGATCCTGTGAGTCAACTAGATCCACTCTTTCCTTTTGTCCTAAGGGCTGCATTGAAATTGAAAATGATAATACCTATAAGACCTCTCTAGTGCTGCCATTTTGGGGCTCTTTTGTAACACAAACAAAATTTCAAAATGGAAAAAATAACCTTTTCCACCGTGTCTGTAGTTTCTCTACACAGTTAAAAAATTGAAAGGTAGTATCTGTTCCAGAATCAACAACAACTAGCAGACATAATAATAATCATAAGGTCAAAAGTTAAAATGATATCAACTTATATATTCATTGAGCCAAGAACTGCTATAAGTACACACTCAAGTCTCATAACATTGTGAAGTAAAAACTATCCCCATGCCATGGAGGAAGAAAATGAGACACAGTGAGATTAAAAAGTTATTTAAGGTCACACAGCTGAAGACATGTGAATCTAGTATAGTAACAGAGACTGAGTATCCTGCTAGGCTCAGAAAGCAAAATCCATTAGATATTTACTCAGATGAACTACGTGTTTATGCATTTTTTCTGATCCCTTCCTATTATCTTTTCCTTTTTTTTTCTGTTCTTATAATTTCAAATTAACATTTCCCTGGTAGATACTCCGGGAAGCTAAAGATACCACTAAATTTAGAGAACGTTCTTTAAGTTTCCTCAAGGAGTAGGTAGACTTCTGTTTTCCTTAAGTGATTTTCTTCTTTCTCAATGCTCATTGCAGTGATTCTTATCATCTTTTACAGATTGGATATCAGTTATTCACAGATAGATGGTTCATCCTGGTGTTGCCATGGAAATTTAGATCAATGCCCCAAGCCAGGCCCCCATTTCTACATTTTGTTGATAAGAAGGGGTGTACTCTAATCCTTGTTAAACACTCTCATCAACTGTCATGGCTAATCTCAGGGAGCCATATATCGGGAATGTGAGCAACTAATTTTCTCAGTTTATTTAACATTTCAGTTCTGCTCAGTAACAGTTTAATTAAACTTCAAGGGGGAAAGGTCAATAGCAAAACTACACATAATCTCTAAAGAATTCATTGAAAAGGAAAAAAGGAATTCACTGTTGTCAAACAGAAGAATGGCATAATGCAGTGTGAAAGGTATATTTCACCTGGGTAGTCACTAGTTGTCTACAAGGTAAACATCTTTTTAGTATTATGTAGAAATTTTGTATGCACACATCATGTGTTGCTACCATTTCTTCCTCCTTGCCCCCATTCCACTGAGGGCTCTCCTCAGTGGGATTGTTAATATTCACCATGGGGTTGTGGGGTTGAGAGTAGCAGTCAGTCAGTGTGGGTGACAGGGAAACAATGCTCTGAATGTTCATGCCTATGGACAGTCTTCACTACACCTGTCAATGAGGTAGGTAATTCCATAAGTGCTATTTCATTTACTTCTCACAATAATTCTATAAATGTGGTGGTGAGTTTTTTAAAACAAGTTAAGGCAATTAAGGCCCAACAAGATGGGATACTTAGCAAGCAACCCTCCAAAGCTAGCACCTCCTGAGTGTGTCTCAATCTCTCCTTACAACTGGGCTGAGACTGTATCTTCAGCTTATTTGCCATCTACTATATCTTGATTCTATGCAGGACATAAATGGGGCCAATGAAAAGAACCTGCAAGGGACAAAATTTGCGTTAATTTTGGTATAGCCATTTCTAACAGTCCACAAGCAGATGGCATAGACATATCTTGGGATGTAATCCATGTACTGCCACTGGAAGTGTTCCCAGAGAGGTAGTAGTGATAGTGTTGGGCAAAGAGACCTGTTTTGGTGATTGCTAGATGTTGTAGAAGGGATTCCGGAGTTTACTGTATGATTGGATCGCGTCATCAAAGAGCCTACACAACAACTACCACAGAAACCTGTTCATCCAAAGGTGGGTTATGTGTAGCAAGCTAAACAAGAGAAAGTATCCTCTGACAGTGTCAGTAACAGCTGAAAAGAGAGGAATTATTGAAGTATTTCTAGGGTTTAGAGTTGGTAACTGGTCATATGATAGTTTCAGGACAGAAATTTTTACTTTTTTATTATTTTTTTGGAGAGAGACACAGAGAGACAGACAGAGAGAGAGAGAGAGAGAGAGAGAGAGAGAGAGGGGAAGACAGAGATGGGCATGCCAGCAGTGTCTTGGCTGCTGCAAACGAAATCCAGATGTGCGCACCCTTGTGGTCAAGTGAGGCATTGTGCCCTTGCATCACTTTTCATCTGGCTAAATGTGGGACCTGGAGATTGGAACCGATGGAGATTGGAACCAGTGTTCTCAGGCTTAGGAGGCAAGCGCCTTAACCCCTAAGCCATCTCTCCAGCCCAGGACAGACATTTTTAAGTATGACTCTTCAAAATTCTAATCCAAATTTTTGAATGAGGTGAGTTGCTGGAAGGCAGTTATCTTATCTTTGGGACATATGACCCATAGAGATTGACTGTTAAAATAGTGTGTGTTTAAAGAAAATCGCTAAAACGCAAAGAACTTCAGAGACCAGAGGAGCTAAGAAGACATGATGACTAAAAAGAATGAACCATTTTGGATTGAATCCTGAAAACGAACAAGTCAGTTAGTGGAAATTTGGTAAAATCTGAGAAAGAATATAGCTTTGACAGTAATGTTCTTAACTTAGTATTAACAAATGTAGTGCACTATAAAAGATATTAACTTTAAAGAAAACTGAGTAAGTTAAAGGTATAGAGGAACTAATTGTATTATTTATAAAACTTTTTAAGGAATAAGATAATATTAAAACTTTGAGTTACTTTTTTAAAATTGAGGTTCATGTGCCCTGCCCTTCACGGTTTGCTTCAATTGATCTATTTTGTCATAGTTTGATGTCTTCGAATGTGTGGTTGTTTAATTTCTTACCTTGATCTGGAAAGCACCTCAGAGCTGATCTAGTGCAAACTGTGTTTCTATTTAATATATCTATATGGAAATAAGTGGTGAGATTTTGTTGGGTTGTAGCAGTTATATCAATCTTTATCTCATTATATTTGCTCTAATTTTTAATAAAAATTATTTATTTATTTTCAAGGAGAGAGAGAGAGAGAGAGAAAGAAAATGTAGTGCACCAGGACCTCTAGCCAATGCAAATGAACACTACATGCATGTGCCATTTTGTGCATCCAGCTTTGCCTGGGTACTAGGGAAAGGAACCTGGGTTGTTAGTCTTTGCAGGCAAGAGCCATACCTTCTAAATCATCTCTCCATTTTAAATTTAGAGCCACTGTTGTGGTTTCTGTACATTTCAGCTCCCCCCTTTTTTTTTCACCTACATGGCAGCATACTATTGGGTTGCTATGTAAAACTTCCAAATTACCAGTGGCAATCCAGGCTAAGGTTACTGTTAGGTTGAGATGGGCTCCCAAGATGTAGTCACCATGGATTGGGAGACAGTGGAAGGAGATCGGCATGAATTCGATGCCAGCCTGAGACTCCCTAGTGAATTCCAGTCAGCCTGGGCTAGAACAAGACCTTACTGTGAAAAAATAACGGTCTCTTTCTCTCAATCTCTAGCCCTCATTTTACTTTTTTTTTTTCCTTCAGGTAGGGTATCAGTCTAGCTAAGGTTGACCTGGAATTAACTATGTAGTCTCAGGGTGGCCTCTATTCTTGGTGACCCTCCTATCTCTGCCTCTCTAGTTGTGGGATTAAAAGTGTGTGTCACCATGCCGGGCTTTTGTTTCTTTGTTTGTTTATTTTTATTTATTTATTTTTTGGTGTTTTGAGGTAGGGTCTCGCTGTAGTTCAGGCTGACCTGTAATTCACTATGTAGTCTCAGGGTGGCCTTTGAACTCACAGTGATCCTCCTATCTCTCCTTCCCAAATGCTGGGATTAAAAGCCAGGCCAGGCTTCTATTTTTTTAAATTTATTTATAGAATCTGAGTCCCTTGGCTTTGCAGGCAAGAGGCTTAAGTACTACGCCATCTCTCCATCTCCGGGATTCATTTTTACCTTCTGGTTTTTCGAGGTAGGGTCTCACTCTAGATCAGGCTGACCTGGAATTCACTATGTCATCTCAGGGTGGCCTAGAACTCATGGCGATCCTCCAACCTCTGCCTCCTGAGTGCTGGGATTCAAGGTGTGCATCAACATGCCTGGCACTCCAGCTCTTTTTTTAAAGTTATTTTATTTTTGTTTATTTATTTGAGAGACAGGCATATAGAGAGATAATTTAAAATTATTTTACCCACTATCTGCTTCTGTTTTCAGATGTACTGTAATGTTATCTTCAGATGGATGGTTAAACTGTGTGTGTTGGCACACACTTGTAATCCAATTATTCTGGAGACTGAGGCTGGAAGAGAGTTTGAGACTATCCTGGGATACAGAGCAAGACCTACTCTAAATAAATAATAAACAACCCAACACATAAGTGCGAAGTGTGGTTTCTGTTGTGGTTTCAATGGGAACTGTCCCCACAGGCTCAAGTGTTTGAACACTTGGTGTCCACCAGGTGGCGCTGTTTGGGGTGGTTTGGAACCTTTGGCACTGTGACCTAGCTGGAGGAAGGTGGTGAATGGGACTTGGAAAGTAGTACCCACCTCTGGTTCTGACCCAAGCTCCTAGCAGGGGTCAAGCTCCTGCTGTCATGAATGTGTTAGAGCTTTCAAGAAACTTCGAGATGGGCTGGAGGGATGGCTTAGCTGTGTTTGCCTGAAAACCCAAAGGATCTCGGTTCAATCCCCAATACCCATATAAGCCAGGTGCACCTGTAACAAAAGGCCAAACCTTTATCCACTAAGTCTTTTATTTGTGACTAAACAAAAGTCTTGACAAGTAGTATAATTTGCATCAAGCAGGGCTACACCAAAGGCTGATTAGCAGTTTTTCATTCTTTTAAAAAAATTAAGATTTGCTTGAGCTTGGAGTGTCCCGTGGAGGACTTCTCATTTTGAATTTCAAAAGACTTGGATGCTAATGGGCCATTTTCTTACCAGTTCAAGCATTGTATTTTTAGCATTATGAATCTGACCTAGAACAGACAACACAATTTTTAAAAATTAATTTATCTGGGGTGGAGAGATGGCTCAGCGGTTAAGGCGCCTGCCTGCTAAGCCTAAGAACGGCAGTTGCAATCTGCAGGTCCCACGTTTGGCCAGATGCAAAGTGAGGCAAGGATGCAATGCTGCACTTGCCCACAAGGGGGTGCACGCATCTAGATTTCATTCACATCTGCTGAGAAGCTGCAGGTGCACCATTCTGTCTTCCTCTCCCTCTCTGTCTCTTTCTGTGTCTCTCTCCAAAATAAAAACAAAAAATTTAAAAAAATTAAAAAATTAATTTATCGTATGTATTCATTTGCAAGCAGAGAAAGAGAGATAGAGAGAGAAGAAGGACATACGGAGAGAGTATGGGCATGTCTGAGCCTCAAGCCACTGCAAACAAACTCCAGATGCATGCGCCCTTGTATATCTGGCTTACGTGGGTCCTAGGGAATTGAACCTGGGTCCTTTGGCTTCACAGGCAAGCGCCTTAACCGCTAAGCCATCTCTCCAGGCCAGGCAACATCATTTTTAAAAAGAGATTGAAGAGGGCTGGAGAGAAGGCTTAGCGGTTAAGGCGTATGCCTGAAAAGCCTTAAGGACCCCATGTCGATTTTGTTTATTTATTTATTTTTCTCATTTTTTAAAATATAGTTTGTTTGCCAGCAGAGGGGGAGAGGATGGGTGTGTGAGGGCTTCTAGTCACTGCAAACAAACAACACATACATGCCACTTTGTGCATCTGGCTTTATGTAGGTACTGGACAAGCGCTTTAATGGCTGAGCCAGCTCTCCAGTCTAAAAATCACTTTTGAACTAAGTTTGAATTAAATATTCTAAGACTGGAGAGCTGGCTCAGTGGTTAAAAGTGCTTTCTTAGCGGGCGTGTGGTGGCACGCCTTTAATCCCAGCACTCGGGAGGCAGAGGTAGGAGGATCGCCGTGAGTTCGAGGCCACCCTGAGACTACATAGTTAATTCCAGGTCAGCCTGGACCAGAGTGAGACACTACCTCGAAAAACCAAAAAAAAAAAAAAAAAAAAAAAAAAAGTGCTTTCTTACAAAGCCTGACAGACCATGTTTCAAATCCCCAGTACCCACTTAAAAGCCAAATTTAAGCTGCACAAAGGGAAACATGCATCTTAAATTCCTTTGCAGCAACAAGAGGCAAGAATGACACCCATTCTTGCTTCCTGCTTGCTAATAAATAAAAAATTTTTAAGTAAATTTTAAAAATCCATTATCAGTCAGTCACAACAATGCTTTTCAGAAATCTATGTTAAACATCTTAAAAATTTGAGATTCTCAACTTCAGTGTAACTGGGAAGCCTAAATCACAGCTCTGATTACACAGCAGAGCAGCTCAGTAAGTTTGTTGTGGAGGTTGAATGTCAGTGAAAGAGGGAAGGTACAACGTCTTCCCAGGAATCAGTGCTCCTGACTTCTGCGAGCCTACCTCCATTTCACCATTTCGCTAAGAAAAGCTCTCCCCCACTTTTAAAAAAATGTTTATTTATGAGAGAGAGAGGCAAACAGAGAACGGGTGCACAATGGCCTCTAAGCACTGTAAGTGAACACCATACACATGCACCACCATATGCATCTGGTTTAGGTGGGTTCTGAGGAGTCGAACCTAGGTCCTTTGGCTTCACAGGCAAGTGTCTTAACCGCTAAGCCCTGGTTGTTTTTTTTTTGTTGTTGTTATGACTTTGGATGTTTCAAAATATTGAGGGGTTTTCCCAACAATTTTTCTGCCTGACACGCACCAAGATTTCAGGATGCCTCTTTAATAAGTAATCTTGTTCAAAGAGCAAAGCCTCCTTCCTTTCACTTGATTCAAACATCCACTGTCTAAAATAAAAATACAATTATAACCTCAATTTCTATCAGGAAATACTGGAAAATAACTACCACAGGCTCTCATCCACGACTTTTATCTCCAGGTTTTCCTCCTCGTGGTTTCTCCTTCCTCATTTCCCACCTCAACCTCTGCTCCCCTCCAGAAGGGGGGGAAAGAAAGAAAGAAAAATTCCACAGTTCGAGAACTCTGTACTTAAAGCCAATTTACAGAGGAAAATAAGTACGAGCTTCCTCCTTCCAATCACCCCTCAGGCCCCAATTATTTCTTGTTCTCAGATCACTCTGGAAAAGTTAAGACAAATACTTTTAGTCTAATCTCCTTCCAGGAAGATGATGTGCTAATACTACTGCTTTCCCAAAACAAGTGGTGTCTCGATTAACATAATAGTAACAAAAGATTCTGGGTTGAAGGTCCTAGGGGAAGAAGAAGAAAGGCTCTACAGGGATGGAAGTGCACCGCCCACCCGCCTGGAGCAGCAGCCACTGCAGGTCCAGCGCAACCCAGGGAGCCGGGCTGCCCCTCCCCTCCCCCAATTGGGGACAGGACTGCTACCAATGAGCCCAGCGGGGGTGCAGGGTGGCTGGCGACCGCCCGCAGGGAAGCCGGCACCAAGGGGAGGCTCAGCCGGCTCTGGGGGGCGTCGGGGACAGACGGGGAGGTGGGCACCAGAGGGCGGTGTGTGTGGGGGGAGCTGGCTGGTGGCCAGGGACCCTCCCCCACCAGAGGATCCCTGCATCAGCTCACCTCATGCCACCCAAGCCTTGGTCTTGCCTGCAACCAGAGCCATTGCTTTAGCATGCACACCAGCTAGGTGGCCTCACCTGCACAAGCTGGGCTTCAAACTCCCCTGACTTGCCCACCCCAACCCCACCACTGTCCTCCAATCTAACTGGGAATGAATGTCAAAAGCCCCTTCCCACCTCCTCTCCTTTGGTGCCTCTTCTTTCAGCCAGAGTTGGACCGGAAGAGAAGTTTGCCTTGTTTTTGTCTCAGCTGGTCTTGCCTTTGCTCAGGCTGCTGACACACTGTCAGGCATTGAATTTCTCCTGCTCTTGGCTTGTCTCTTCTGATGGAGGAGCGAGTTTCCAACCAAAGTTTCTGACCACTCCACTCACTCCCTTTCATCTCTATTAGGCGGCCACGGAAACTGTGTGACCCAGTGAGTGTTGACTGACAGTTTTCTTGGCATTCAAACAATAAAAATAAATACACAAGACAAGCCAAAGCAGTAATTTTGACTGCATACAGCATGTTGCCCAGCACCTATTGAAATAATATTCCATGAAACATAAGCACTGAAACATCTAATCCAAACATGAATTCCTGTAGTTATCCTGCTTGGACTAGAAACTTAACCAATAAATAGACAGAGGCCAGTTGAAATGAGCAGAGTCCACAAAGAAAATTGGTCCATGAAGTGTCACAGGCCTGAGATTGTTTTTCAGAGATGCATAGAAGTCATACAAGAGATGGCTGTGTCTGAGGTAAACTAATTCACTTGTGATCACAAAACATTTTACAGATGTCCACCTGTTCCTGTATCTTGATGAGAGTTTAAACAACAATGTGGATTTACTTGGATCTTGTGAGTCAACTAGATCCACTCTTTCCATTTTCCTAAGGGCTGCATTGAAATGGAAAATGATAATACCTACAAGACCTCTAGTGCTGCCATTTCGGGGCTCTTTTGTAACACAAACAAAATTTCAAAATGGAAAATATAACCTTTTCCACCGTGTCTGTAGTTTCTCTACACAGTTTAAAAAATTGAAAGGTAGTATCTATTCCAGAATCAACAACAACTAGCAGGCATAATAATAATCATAAGGTCAAAAGTTAAAATGATATCAACTTATATATTCATTGAGCCAAGAACTGCTATAAGTACACACTCAAAGTCTCATAACATTGTGAAGTAGAAACTATTATCCCCATGCCATGGAGGAAGAAAATGAGACACAGTGAGATTAAAAAGTTATTTAAGGTCACACAGCTGAAGACATGTGAATCTAGTATAGTAACAGAGACTGAGTATCCTGCTAGGCTCAGAAAGCAAAATCCATTAGATATTTACTCAGATGAACTACGTGTTTATGCATTTTTTTCTGATCCCTTCCTATTATCATTTCCTTATTTTTTCTGTTCTTATCATTTCAAATTAACATTTCACTAGTAGATACTCAGGGAAGCTAAAGATACCACTAAATTTAGAGAACGTTCTTTAAGTTTCCTTAAGGAATAGGAAGACTTCTATTTTCCTTAAGTGTTTTTCTTCTCTCTTAACGCTAGTGCAGGGATTCTTATCATCTTTTACAGATCTGAAATCAGTTATTCACAGGTAGATGGTTCATCCTGGTATTGCCATGGAAATTTAGCCCCCACCCACTGAGGTATTTTGCATGGCCACAGTTGTTGCCAGCCACTCAGAAGAGGCGACAGACTGGCTCAACCACAGCTATGTTGGCAGGGGCGGCCACTGCAGAGCTAAACACCATGCTGCCACCCAGTGGTTTTTGCTGACTTTTCATATCATGCCAATTTGTATGATCTAAACCCCCTTTTCTCTCTAACCCCCTCATCTCTAGAGAGTTGGGTTTACGAATCCACGCAGTGACCTTGAGTAGTTTGCCATAGGCAGTATTTGGGAAATACACAGCCCAGTCTCCTTTAGCTCTAGCCCATCTCCAAGGTTTTGATTTCTTTTACCCGATCCTCAGGAAAGCACCTTCTCTTCCAAGTCTGACCTGGAAATCACTATGCATTCTCACGGTGACATCAAACTCATGGCAATCCTCCTACCTCTGCCTCCCGATTGCTGGGATTAAAGGTGCACACCACCATGCCTGGCCCTCTTCTCAGTTTTCTTAAAGCAACCTTTAACAGAAGAATTAAGATAATGAGGCAGAGGGAGAAAATGAAGAGAGATTGAGATTTTTCTTTTTTTTTTTTTTTGCTTTCTTTTCTAACCACTCTCTGAGTTTTATTTCAATAAAAAAATAAAATTTACCTGGGCGTGGTGGCATGCGCCTTTAATCCCAGCACTCGGGAGGCAGAAGTAGGAGGATCGCCTTGAGTTCTACATAGATCTACATAGATCGCCTGAGACTACATGGTTAATTCCAGGTCAGCCTGGGCCAGAGTGAGTCCATACCTCGAAAAACAAACAAACAAACAAAATAAATAAATAAAATAAAATAAAATAAAATAAAATTCTTAAATTCCAACAGCTTGAAAGAGGTAGGAGGAAGAAATTCAAAAAACATCAGGCATCTATATACGGTCTTATCTACTCCTGAATAATGGTATGGATTAAGTAGCAGAACATGTATTTTTCCTTATGAACTCCAAATTTCTGTAAAGCCTGATTCAAAAACACATATGCAAAACAAACAAACGAAGAAAAATCCCTAAAACCTGGAAGACAGCACTAAATGTGATATGGCTGGTCATCCATATTAGTCCAATATTTGTTTCAGACATTCAAGATAGAATCAGTATTTCATAAAACCTGTCCAAGCTGTGTCCAGAGGTTAGTCTTGTAGATAAAAATAATGAATAAGCCGGGCGTGGTGGCGCACGCCTTTAATCCCAGCACTCGGGAGGCAGAGGTAGGAGGATCGCCAAGAGTTCGAGGCCACCCTGGGACTACATATTGAATTCCAGGTCAGCCTGGACCAGAGTGAGACCCTACCTTGAAAAAACAACAACAACAAAAAAATGAATAAGTTATATCAGAGAAAAACTTGGAGGAAACCACTATCTTTCTGCACACTTTGTTGTTTTAGTTTATCTGTTTTATTTTGAGACAAGGTCTTGCTTCTTTCTTTGACTGGTGTGATACTTGCGATGTAGCTCACACTGGTCTTGCTGAACTGTGGGCAGTCTCCCTGCCTCATCCTCCCTAGTGGTAGCTTTACAAACATGTATCACCTTGGTCACCATAGCTTTGGTTTCTCTAATTCTGGACTATTTCTTCACAGATTGAAGGGCAGGATGAAAAAAATTTGAGGGAGAAAGCAATTACTTGCACTTGTGCTTTTAAAGCATATTTAATAAATACTAAAAAAATCTTTAATTTCAATCATACTCTTGAAGTTGTTAATGAATGTATTTCCTTATTACTTATTCTCTTTGTGTCTACTGAAAACAGATGCTTTCTACATTAAAAGGATCATTTCCTCAGAGCTGTGCACCTAGTTGGCACGTAGTGTTTGCTGTATTCTACTCTATAGCCACACTTCTTCATCATTTAAGACAGAGTTATTTCTCTAACAGGGTAATTAATAAAGATATTATTTTAAAGAAAATTAGAGAATTGACATATATAAGTGATTTGAAGAGAAATGGAAACTTATCCATTTAAAATAGCCTTCATTGTACCCAAAGCAGATACAATAAACCAACACTATGAAATGACTATCATTTGTTTTCTTTAAAAAAAAAAAATAATTTAGCTGGGCATGGTGGTGCTTGCCTTTAATCCTAGCACTCAGGAGGCAGAGGTAGGAGGATCACTGTGAGTTCAAGGCCACCCAGAGACTACAGAGTGAATTCCAGGTCAGATGAACTAGTGTGACCCTACCTGGAAAAACCAAAATAAATGAATGAATGAATAAATAAATAAATTATATGTTCTAATTTGCACATTATGAAGTTTTATTGGACTGACACTATTATAATAAATCTAGGTAACATAAGCTTAAATGTACATCAAACATGTTTATAGAAATGGATATATTTGGGAAACTATGAAATCATTTCTTATCATGTTCTTGCTTACCATTTCAAGTTAAAATAATAGAAAAACAATTATATTGATTTCAATGAGAAAGTCAGATAAAAAGAAAAATTGAAAAAAATAAAAGTGTAATACAAGTAATGCAGATTAATGAACTGCTATACAAATGAGTGACAGTTGAAAAATACAACCTATAATCCTACTCCACTCATTTAATTAATGAGATATAATGAATGCCAAAACTTGTTTGGCTTGAGGGAGTAAATATATATAAATTAGAATGGCTATACTTTCATATTGATAGATTAATCATTAAGCGTTCTGTTTTTGTGATGGTTTCTGTCTGTATACATACCCTAAATGGGGAAGTGAAGTTAGCCCCTCAACTTCCCCTCTCTCTTAACATCAAGCCTAGAGTCAAGCACCACTAATCTGCTATTTCTTTTGAGATTATTTCTGTGTGTGAGAATCGAGTTGTGGTAATATGTACCTTTGATTGACTTACCATTCTGTGCATTACTCTGACTAAACACAGATTATCATCATCAGGCTATGTTCTTTAATAGCTTTCCGATGTCATTAGTACACAGAAATGTCATGCATAAGGCAACGAAAGGCACAACCTATGCATAGGTAGGAATGGAATAATTAGACCTATATTTAAAGATCCATAATAACAAATGGAGCCTAGGTTTTGGTGTGTACATGTGAGTGTTGTATATCTCCTTAAATGATTACATACAGTGTGATCTTGATGTGTTTAGCATAGCACACTTAGTAAGACACACAGCACAATGAACCCTCAATTCTTATACTTCAATATATATACCTCAATATATACCTCAATTTTTATACTTTTCCTTTCCAGGAAAGATATATGAACACCAGATCAAAATACACATATATTTTTTGTATTTGGAACTAGACATTAAAAGTTGACAGGGTAAAACTTGACCAGGTGGGGCTCATTGGTAGCTTCCCATAAATTTCCCTTTCATAGTGTCCATTGTTCCCAAGAAAACAGAGCAATATACTTCCATTAATGCCTTCCCCAAACATCACTTTGTAATGTAATTTGAGGAATGTTTTATTATTAATCACTATGTATTAATGTTGATTATTTAATTCTAGTAAAATATATTCCTGCATGCACAGAGCTGGAGAGATGAGATGGCTTCACAGTGAAGGCTCTTGCCTGCAAAGCCAAAGGACCCAGGTTCAATTCCCCAGACCCACATAAACCAGGTGCACAAGGTGGTGCATGCATCTGGAATTCATATGCAGTGGCTGGAGGCCCTGGCACGCCCATTCTCTTTCTGTCACTCTATCTGCCTATTTCTCTCTCTTCCTCTCTCAAGTCAATAAATAAATAAAAAGAAAATATAGAATCCTATTCATGAAAGGGCAACTGGGATTCGTTATGAAATTTTAATATCAACACGGTAAGACAGGAGTTTGCAAAAACAGAAGACACATCTGACATAGAGGGTCTTTAATCTTAGGAAACAAGAGCTTTGGAAGAATCATGGAAGATGACTTCCTCTTCTTAGCCTAGGAAGCATTCTTAAAATGTGTAAAGCTCTTCAGTCCTTAATATCAAAAGCCTTGTCTATGACTTAGCTATCTCTAGCTATGCAGTTCTGAAAGTAGTCTTTAGTGCTCAGATCTATTTTCCTCCATTTTTTCCCTCAGGCAAGGATGGGGTTGTAGCAGACAGCTTCAGGTTCACTGAGAAGAAGCTGGCCTGCCTTCATAGGACCAAACACAGAGAGCGGCAAAGACATCTGCTCAGCTCCCCTCTGGCAATATGCTTCTTTTTCTTAGGTGAGTAGCAGCTTTCTCCACTTAAGGACTAAATACCTCTTTATGGTGTAAATCATTCAGACTCATTTTAAAGTCTCAAGTCTCCCAAATGTATGTCCCTTAGTACTTTCTCCCAGGAAGCTTCTTTTGTATATCTTTGTATAATTTTTTAATATTGCCATTGAAAGTTGAAAATGTGTGCATGGTGTGAATTGAGTTTCTTCTAATGAGCATGCCAATAGAATTCTTTACAGTTTTCTGTAGTTCTGCATTTTAACAGCTAATGAAGTAGTAATATTTGTAGTGTACTCTTCCATCTACAACACCCTCTCGTGAATTTGATGTATGCTGTCTTCAACATTCTAATGAGGTAAATAATGCAAATGTTAGCTCTTAGAAGATGACAAAACTGAAATCCAGAGGGTTATTGAATTACTCCCAAATTTAAATAGCAAGGAATGAAGTGAAAACTTTAACTCACATCTTCTGATTCTCTAAGCTTATATTTTTCGTACACCTTAGTTTACACACTAATCAATTTTGCTTACTGATTTTTTTGTTGGGTTTTTATTACTTTGAACACTTTTCTATCACTCCTAAAGTAGGCTTCCTATCCTGTATTTTAAAGCTGCCCGCTCCTTATATAGTGATAATATCCTATTCTGTGGATATTTCTTAATTTAGGAAAGTCTAAACAAATGTAAAAGAATTTAGATTAAATATATTGATTAAATATAGGATACTATTTGGCACAATAGATTTCAGTGCAGTGATCACATAAATATCCTTGGTGGTATAAATGAACTATCCTTAAGAACAAGATCCAACATTGTACTTATAATATCAATAGTAACCAAAAAGGGCTAATACTTTCTAATAATAGTTTACATTAACATTTGTTGTATTTACCTCATAAAAGACATTGCTTTTTAACAGCTGTTTATATGGGGTGGTTTAGTTCTTGTAAATAAATGTGTGTAAGTTTGTCAAACTCACAGAATGGTTGAAGATAGTAGAATAGCTGGTTTGATTTCATTAAACTTTTCAGGGTCTTAGTTTCTGTATCTGTAAGATGACAAAATGAGACTAGTTGACTTAGATGGAGATAACAAAATGAAACTTAAAAATTTGTTTCATCTGTTCAACAAAAAGATTGAACAGAAAAGCACTTGAGTAATCTGAAGTCTGGGGGATGATGGAAAGACCTTTCGCAGAATTTATAATTAAATTGATGTTGCATTTTATACCTAGAAAATTTAGCTCACTCATTTTGAACAAATCCTAGGTATGTAAACTTGAAATCTACAGGTGTCAAAGTGTAAGAGTAATTGGGCATATGCTGATTAAGGAAAGTCAGGCATGTAATCTCTAAACCATGTCCAGGTTCTGCTTCCGTAGTTCATTACACATTTATGATGCGTGGACCTGTCAACCTAGTAGTCAGTAATACTGAGATGACTAGAATAACTATTTGGAAAGCCCACTTTTTGGAGTTTGGCAGAAAAGTAGCGAAGCCCAACTAGTACAATATGTAAAACGGTTTCCGGTTTTCCTTGCCAAATGGAGCTGCTCAGTATAAGATTGCTCCAGAGTGGGATGAGGTCGGCTTCTGGATGTCCTCAGCTTTATTATTTCATCATCATTGTACATTTTACAGAGTTGATTTGTGTTCTGTTGGATAACATATCTTTAGTCTTAGTGTTTTCAAATAAGTATAATCAAGTCTCTACAAAGGCACAGGGCTCCAGATTGTTAACAACCTACAGAGAGTACGCTAAGAAACAGAGAATCCATACAGACATTTTTTTAAAGTAAGTACAGTTTGAAATAAACGCACTTTAAAAATGTAACGCTCAGTGTATGCCTTCCAATTTAACCTAAAACAACAGCTTTATTGGTGGGTTTCTTTGAATTCTCACAATTTATTATGTTTTCTTATGCTGAAAGGAAAATAACAAAAGAACTTCAGGAATTCCTAGAGTATAATAGGAAAATGGATTCTTTTGAATTGCTCTTCTGGGAATTATTTCACAGTTCTTTGATGGTCTGGCCAGTCAATTAATAGTTTGAAGAAAGTGGCTTTAAGGCTTTGGAGCAGGAAAGAAGGGACATGAGTTAATGGAGGCATTGTTTTGTACTTGGAAATAGCATAAAATGGGGCTACAAGAAGGGAAAAAACCTGTAAGGTGTGGTCCTTGATTGTAAACAAACATCTACCCTTTTCAGAAAGCTTCCCTGGGTTTTTTTTTTTTTTTTTGTTTTTGAGGTAGAGTCTCACTCTAGCTCAGGCTGACCTGGAATTCACTCTGTATTCTCAGGGTGGCCTTGAACTCACGGCGATCCTACTACCTCTACCTCCGGAGTGCTGGGATTAAAGGCCTGCGCCACTACGCCCGGCTCTTTTGTTTTGTTTTAGTAAAGATCCCTGTGTACCTTAGCATGAGACTGCCAGTGGTTTAAAGAGATTTGTCTCAAAATTTGTTTGCTTGTTTTTGATGCAATTTATGAAGTTGTTAAAAATATAGATTTAGAAGAAAAACTACAAAAAACTGCACATTTGAAAATTTTTCTTAATTGCAATAAATATTCAACATTTTTCTAATTTAAAAAAAAAAACAAAAAACAGTTGCCTCCAAAGAGAAAGTGAGGTGGCTTACAAAGAAATTTTTTTTTAATTCAGAGTAACGGAAGCACAAGGACAAGAACATTGGAATAAAGGAGTAAGGGTCCATAGAGGATGCCAGTAGAGTTTCAAACCAAGGTTTCTGACCCCTTCTCTCACACCCCTTCATCTCTATTAGGCTGCCATGGAAACTGTGTGATCCAAGAGTGTTGACTGACAGTTTTGTTGGCATTCAAAAAATAAAAATACACAATGCCAGCCAAAGCAGTAATTTTGACTGCATACAGCATGTTGCCCAGAACCTATTGAAATAATATTCCATGAAACATAAGCACTGAATCATCTAATCCAAACATGAATTCCTGTAATTATCCGGCTTGAACTAGAAACTTAATCAATCAATAGACAGAGGCGAGTTGAAATGAGCAGAGTCTACAATGAAAATTGGTCCATGAAATGTCACAGGCCTGAGATTGTTTTTCAGAGTTGCATAGAAGTCATAAAAGAGGTGGCTGTTTCTGAGGTAAACTAATTCACTTGTGATCACAAAACATTTTACAGATGTCCACCTGTTCCTGTATTTTGGTGAGAATTTAAACAACGACTTGGCTTTATCTATTTTTTCCTAGACACATTTGACATCGATTACCTGCATAAAGCTTCCGATTTAGTTTGTTTTTGCAATATCTTTATGTGTGCCAAAACTACTTTCCTCTGCTTGCCACCTCAAAAGAGCAGTATTTGATAAATACTCTTCCCTTTGCATGCCACATATTCTCTCAAGTGTTCTCATGGTATCAGCAATCACCATGAGATAACACCTAAGCGTTATTTGTCATTTACTTTCTTTTCATAAACCATAGGTAAATCTTTTCATGTCTATGGCCAACTGTTTCCAGTTATCACCTTCATCAAATCTACCCTTATTTTATTTCTATTGGGTTAATAGCTTTACCACCTAAATGCCAAAGGTCAAGTTGCCTGTGTCTTTTGAGACACTCAATGTCCCTCTGAGCACTACTGCAAAAATTTGGTCTACCTGGAAGCACTTTATAACTATCTATGCAGTGAATGCTGATACTGAAAGGAAGGAAAAAGTCATAAATGCTTCAAATTCCAGAATTGGCTCTCTGCCAGCAAATAGGTAGAAGATCACCCTTCTTGCTGGTTCAGAGCCTGCTTCCTGCATGAACCTAAATAAAAAGAACAGGCTTTTTGGGTACGTGACTCTGGCCTAATGAGATAACAAAAAATGAGCTAACTAACTGCTTATCTGGCTTCTGTGAACTGCTTGCACCATAAATGGAAAGATTGTAATATAAAAGTATATAGATAGAGGTGTAGGACAACAAGAGAATGTAAGCAAGAAAAGCAAGAACTAAAGTAATGCCATGACAGACTTTCAGAATATTCACAGGCCTGAGTTTCTATTTCCAGAAGGAGCTGACACAGCACTTCTGCAGTTGCTGGAAAAACTCCAAACTGATAAGTATTCAAAATAATCCTTAAAATGAGCCAATCATAAGAAACTCAGCAAACGTTTATACATACTTGTGGCCCTCCTAATATAGAAAGTATATTCAAAATGCCCCAGCAACCAAATAACCAATGAGCTTATTACATGTACCTTCTTACTAGCTGTTAACCAATCATGTTAAGAATTTTCCTCTTCTTTGTCTAAACCCAATAAAAGCTGCCTTAGTTCTGCACTAGGGGTCCCAGTCTTCTCCCTGCGTGGTGAACGACTGGGGGCCCCAGCGCGCTGGAATAAAAATCCCTCTTGCAATTTGCATCAAGATCGTTTCTTGGGGTGATTTGGGGTGTCGCCTTTCCCGAGACAGAGCCTGGGGAGTTCCCGATTTGGTCATACAATACATATGATGCTCCTGCTTCCCTTCCAAATGAAATCGGCCAACACATCATAATTATTTTACTTATAAAATCAATCAATTCTTTTATTGATCTTCTTTTAGCCACTTCCATTGCAATGACTGTAAGGAAGGTGCTGGAGCCCCCAGGCAGATTCAAACAGTACCTGAGTGGTGAGTGAGGACTAAGGAAAAAGAAAGACCAGAGAGACAAAAGATGAACTCAGGAGGGCTGTCGGTCAATACCGAGGCCCTGACTTTACTTAGTTTACATTTTTGTTCTTCTTATAAGAGCACAAGGATGCAAATGGACCAAATGGTAAATACAGGATTTCTCAGAAAAACTGCATCATAAAACAGTTAAATCTTTGCCTTTAGATCAAAGGACACTTCCTCCTCAATTTCCATATTCTCAGCAGGTAACTGATCTCTGCTTGGCAAAACATTCTGTTTATCTTAGCCCATTGTCAAACAGAAGTTAAGTCAAAATCAAATGGCTCCCAACAGGAAGGCCATTAGATATTTGTCCTGTCCTATTTATCTCTTTGCATAGTGCATATAATTTTATGAAATTTTATAGGTTTATGGAAGAGAATGAAGCATATTTTATTGCCTTCTCTTCTTGATGAATTCACAAGGTTTAATTAAGAGAGGCCAGAGGCGCAGGGAGGGGGAAGGCAGGAGGCAGCAAGGGGACCTCCCTCAGGCCCTGGCCCCTCACAGTCCTCTTACATTAGTCCTTGCAACTTCTAGGCCTGATGATCAAAAAGTTGGCCAGTGCAAGCTTTCCCACAGTGATCAAACAGGTAATGTCCTCACATCCCCCTGTAGCTGTTCCTGCTGTTCTGTGAGGCTCAGTCCCAGGACAGGAAATCCATCTCCCCAGGCCCCCTCCCTCCTGCCTCCATAAGATATATATATATATATAATCTCCATTCATCAATGCACTATCTTTCCTTCCATACATGAATAAGTTTTGAACAGTTTTACCCAGATATCCCATAGGAACTTAAACTGAAAAAATCCAAACATGAACTCATCTCAACACACTGAGGATTGTCTCTTGTATCTTACTCTTTTCATGATGCATTCGTAAGTTCAACCAAGCCTCCCCCCCCACAAAAAAAAATGAATACTCCAGAAACATTCCCTTTATTCCTATACTGTAGCCAAGGAATAACTTTATACTGCAGATTCTACTACTTAATATCTTTTCAAATTTCCTATTGTGGAGATATTTCTTATCCTTGCCTGAATTTTACCACAGCCTCCTAAGTGCTTTCTTTGCCTACAGTCCAACTACTCACTGCTATAATTCAGACTTTAAATCGAATCATGTTAGGCCCTATTAACAAGTTGTGATTGCTTCTCCATCACATACAAGCTCTTCATTATCTGGCCTCAGATTTCTTGTCACAATTACATCTTGCTTTTCTTTCCCTGATACACGATTTTTCAGATACACCAAAATGCTTCTTTTCCCCAAAGCATAATTTCTTCCCTTCTTTGGCTACTACCACCTAGAATTCTGTTCTCTCCCACCCCAAGAGTCCTCAAAATCATTTTCAGGTATTAGGTCTCTGGCAAACATTCTCTCACGTGTAGTCACTTTAGCCTTTGTGGTTACAGCAGCCCACTGTACATATGATTTGCATTCTTTTTTTTTTTTTTTTTTTTTGGTTTTCCAAGGTAGGGTCTCACTCTGGTCCAGGCTGACCAGGAATTAACTATGTAGTCTCAGGGTGGTCTTGAACTCTCAGCGATCCTCCTACTTCTTTTGAGACACCCAATGTCCCTTTGAGCACTACTGCACAAATTTGTTCTATGTGGAAGCACTTTATATCTATCTATGCAGTGAATATTAACACATATGATGGTCCTGCTTCCCTTCCAAATGAAATCAGCCAACACATCATAATTATTTTACTTATAAGATCAATCAATTCTTTTATCGATCTTCTTTTAGCCACTTCCATTGCAATGGCTGTAAGGAAGGCCATTAGATATTTGCCCTGTCCTATTTTATCTCTTTGCATGGTGCATAGCATTTTCTAAAGTTTCATAGATTTATGGAAGGTAATGATGCATATTTTATTGCCTTCTCTTGATGAATTCACGAGGTTTCATTAAGCATTGTAGTGTCAGCAACATCAATTGCTCAAAGTTATTAATATGGAACACTGTCCTAATAGGGTGTGCTCACTACGTGGGAGGGGGGTGATAACTATGTAGAAGGGATGTGAAGACATAATCAATACCAAATAATAGGAAGAATTGGAAATTCATCCTGAAGAAGATTCTGACTTAATTCCTGGAACAAACATATTTAAATATTTCCCCTAAAGGAACCCTGGGATCATCTGGAATCTTTCCTACTTCATGAAAACATAATTGTTTTCCTACTAGGAAATAAATATAGAATATTCCATATTTTGCTACCTTTTAGCTTGCACTTCACAGATAGGAAACCCACCAATCTACAGTGCAGAGTCCCCTGAGAAGCTTTTCTTAGAAATGAGCTCACATAGACATTTACCAGTTTGCTGAAATAATGGTCAATTGGAATGGTAGGATCTGTATTTTCAGTATCAGTTCCCTAAAGTTAGTAATAAATACTCTAGTTTTCTTGAGTCGAGGACCCTGACATACTACCTACTTGCCATGAGTTCCCTACTTGTATTATTTTCAAAATGTGTGATTTTAAAAATTTATATCTTGCATGATTTATATTTTATTTTATTTCATTTTATTTGAGAGAGAGGGGGGGCAGATTTGTTGAGCAAATGGGCATACCAGAGCCTTCAGCCACTGCAAACGAACTCCAGATGCATGTGCTACTTTGTGAATTTAGCTTACGTGAGGAATGACACCGGACCCTTAGGCTTCACAGACAAGCACCTTAACCACTGAACAATCTCTCCAGCCCACACGATTTATTTTTAATCAACATTTTTTATCACAGCACCAATAACAGTGATTACGAATCAAAAAATTTCTGTGTGTATTACCAGTAATAACTTCGCATACTCAAGAGAGCACACGTGGTTCTATTACATCCCATCCCATGCCTACATATTAGTTCCTGAAAGTATTTCTTTTACTAAAATCCTACTTTGACTATAACCCTGTTGTTCTAAAAGAGATCATTTAAAGTCAGAATCATCCAGTATTAAATTATCCTACCATTAAGGTACAAGTCTGAAAAATAAATCATATTTCCTATCATTTATACTAATAGCACTGGGTTAATAATAAAGTCACAGATTTCACAATTCCTACAATGTATTCAAATCTTTCTTTTAGGAAAAATAATAATAGTCCCAGTATTTCTTTAAAAAGGGAATGAATGGCCGGAAAAGGTGGCACATACCTTTAATCCCAGCACTTGGGAGGCAGAGGTAGGAGGATTGCCATGAGTTGGAGGCCATCCTGAGACTACATAGTGAATTCCAGGTCAGCCTGAGCTACAGTGACACCCTACCTTTGAAAAAAAAAAGAAAAGAAAGAAAGAAAAAACACGAATGAACTGGTGTTGACAAGAATGCTGGCAGTGAACAGGGTTTGAGATACAGGGTGATGAATGGCCTTTGTGGTAGTGATTGTCTCTCATTTCTCCTTCCCATCGTGGCCCTGAAAAGCAAATATACTCCACAGTTTCCACCATGTCTGCCAAGACTCTTTCTAGGTATCTGGATTTGAAGTGAGTTTAGGGAAAAAAGAGAGAAAACTGAATGCAGATTAAGAGTTTTATTGGCAGCTTGAGGAATTGATCTGTATTCTCTTTCTCTCTCTCTCTCTCTATCTCTATCTCTCTCCACATATATATTGCTAGCTAGACTTTGTATGATTGCATCATGTGTTCTTACAATGATTTCCTTTCCTCCCTGCCCCCATTCCAAGGAGGCCTTCCTCAGCGGTATTGCTGGTATTCACCATGGGGTTGTGTGTTATGAGTTGTGCGAACAGCAGTCATTCATTGTGTGTGGTGGGGACAATGTCTCTGGATATCACCTCCCACAAAGTGGCTC